>JAVCKT010003988.1:0-20544 GCA_032273925.1 Rhynchotus rufescens
GTAGTAGGTACTGTGTTGGGTAGGGAATGAGATAAGAAAGTAAATGCTGGCAGAATATTTTCAGTCTGAGTGGAGCTTCAGCTGAATTGGCTGTTAAAGCTGACATCAGAGAACACGATGTGGTAGATCACCCCACTCCTCACGCATTCAGTGGCTGGAGCTCTGTTTCTGTTCTCCTTGAAACAGTTTCTCCTGAAGAGCCCACTGTCAGAGCAGCCTAGACAGCCACTGCTATTGAGCAGATACAGTAAAGGAAGTGTGAAGCAAGTGATGACTTGCTTTTATGTTCAGAATGCATTTTTTCATACATCTTATGAATAATTAGATGTTAGTAGTTTGACGTGATGTTATAAGGGGGAAAGTGGGCTTTATAAAGAGAAAAAAACCCTGGAGAGCTCAGTAATGCTGAGCACTGGAGAGCAGTAAATGCTTTAGGGATGGGATGTGCTGAGATGGCTCCTTCTAATTTCATACGAAGGCTTCAGAAATGAATCATAAGTGATCATCAGGTATGCTAATTAAGACTGAACAAGAAGAAAAACTTGTCTTAGTTGTGGGCTCTGAAAACAAGTGTCCTTTCCTGGGTTGCTATTGCCCTGCGGGGTTGGGTGAGAAACACTAGTTTGGGTTTGGATCAAGCCCTCTAAAATGGGCTTGAGTTCTAGAATGTATTAAAAATGTGCATAATAACAAAAAGACGTCTGTTCTCAGACAAAGCAAATTTCCAAATCTTGAGCAAATTGTATTTTCTGTTCTCTGGTTGCTACCTTAAATGATCTAGTAATGTTTCTTTAATGTTCCAGTGCTGAATCATCCAACAGAGCTTTTAATTGGGCACAGCTTCTTCCTATTCCCTTTCCTTGTTTATTTTCTTCTTCCTGATGCCAGTAGTCCAAATCCAACTTGCTGAAGCTTCCAGGAATTTAAACTCGCTCTAGTGCTAATCCTTTTATCTTTTACTTTTCCAAAGAAGTAGCATTATTTAGATAGGAGTGTTCCTCGATTGCTTTACCTCCCTCGTGTTTTAGGGACAAAAATCTTGCTTCATCTGCACTTTTGTCTTTAGTGGGTTGAGGTATAAATTCAGTTGTTTACTTGGAACTTGTTAGAGTAATTTTAAATATTTACATGAAGTGTTAGCTATTCAGAAGAAAAGCTAAATATTTACCTTAGCAATTCTAGTAGAAAACAATTTTCCTCCAGAACTTTGATCTTTGAAAATAACTGTTTTCAGGTAGCCCACGTGCAGAGTCTTTGCTTGTCCTCTGTGAGCCTAATTCTGGTTGTATTGAAATGTGCCTACCTGAAGCTCTGTTTCGTCAGTGTTTTGCAGGTGTCCTGTGGGTTTATTCCCTTTGTTATGAATCACGAGGGCTTTGCCAGCAGAGCAAGCTCATGGATTATCATGAAATAAATATTTGATAATATCTGTTTACCCTTTGCTGCTGCCTTATCAAATGTGTGTGTCCAGGGGAAGCTTTGCTATTGCAGTGTTTTTATGCTGTTCTTGTGGGCCCTTGGGAGAACCGTTGGAAACGCTCAGAACTCCTGACGTCCACCGAGCATTTGCTTGTTGTGCAGAGAGATATGTCTAAATGGAAGTGGAAAACACATGCACTGATCTCTGTGCATCCTCAGTTTTAGGAAGAACAAAGCCATCCATTGCAATCTTTCAGTCTTTTCCTTCCTTCGGGAGCTGTCAGTGCCTGGACTGGGAGCTGAGTTACCTGGATAGGCCCAAGAGGATGGAGAACAGGGCTTGCCAGTTATTTTCTCCAGCAAGTGTAATAGGGGGTGGAAGTACAGAAGACTTAATCTCCCTTTTTCTCTATAGACTTGTTCTATGAATATAACTTGGGTATATTAGTGGTATTTTGAGGAAATGCTGAGTGTTGATGCATTAAGTTGTTAAATATTGAAAGTCACGTTTTTGTTGAAAACAGCATATGTAGAAATTTGCCTAATGTGCCTGAATGGTTAAAGTTGCTTCCAAAATAAGCTTGCTTTCAAGTATGGCAAATAATGGGCAGTAATAGTTGCTGTAGCTACTGTTACCTTTTAATATATGCAAGATGTGCTTTTAAGTTGAGTATCTCGCATCTTGGAAATAAAATCATGTGTAATTAAATAATTTCAGGTCATTATTCTGGAGTATCTGGAGTAAGTATGTAAATAACAGAGTCAATGACTCTTTGCTTTACTCTTTGCAGGAGATCAACGGGATCACTGCTGCACTGGCTGAGGAGCTCTTTCACAAAGGTAAGGAACTTGCCAGGAATTACCTGGGACTGCAGAGAGGTTCCTCTGTGTGTAAGTGCTCTATGTTTAAATGCACAAAACCACGTTATGTCTAATTTATTACTGTTCTTCCAGACTGCAGGGAAACACAACACATTCTGGTCAGTTAATTAAAGGTTGTTCCTTTTCTGAGGCTACCAGATCAAAGAGGAATACAATTGCTGCAACTGCAATAGCTCTTTTTGTCTCTACTGTAAATAGAACTGGAGATGTGTGGACTGGTCAACTCAGGCTAATTTTGTTTTAAAGGAGATGCTAGAGGCTATTGTGTGTGCCAGCTGGAGCAGTAGTGGTGTTGGCTGAGGTGCTAGGTGAAGCCTACCATATGTTGCTTGAGATTGCTCTGGCACAAAATTAACTTTAGGTAAAGCCATTTCAGAGGGTCCATTCAACAAATTTTTAAGCTTTTTAGTGCATTAACTAGTAGCTGTTTAAAATGGTAAAAATATACATTGTTTTGGTGCCTCAACTTGATTTTTAGAGTATAAGGGGCACATCTTTCATTTCTTAGCTTTGATCTTCTGCATCCCATTTGTTCTTTGGTCACCACTGAGGTTGTGTGACCCACTGCAACAATACATATAATGTTTATACTCTTCTTTTTCAGGGGAGCACTTGCTAATGGCTGGAGAAGTCTTCAGCATCAGACCTTTGCAGTTATATGCTGTTACACAACAGTTGCTACAGGGGAAGCCTACGTGTGCTAATGGAGATGCCAAAACAGATCTAGGTCATATTCTGGATTTCACCTGTAGACTCAAGTATTTAAAGGTGAGCTCTACTTGCAGAAATATTGCAGGCTTTGTTTCTAGCAGACTTTGAAAGGCTTCTTAGCAAGCCTGGAGCCTAGTGTGAACACACAGAAGCTGGACAGATGGTGTTATTTAAGCTCCTGCGAGCACTGAGATGTCTCTGAAGAGAGATTTATTTTGCCTGCATTCAGTACACACCTAACTTCCTAACAAAGGCTGCTATTTTTGTGGAATTTCATTTGCTTTTGCCATTCTGTGGGTTTGAAGAATCCTCTGAAGTGAGGATTCTTTGAAGAAAAGTGTCTTTGAGAAAGGAAAAAAAATCACCCTCAGTTTTCAGGATGTCTGGCTCTTCTAAATGCTTTTGAATGAGTCCTTAAGCTTTTGAGATGTGCATAAGATGAGACAGAAAGCTGAAAGATTTCTCTGCAGATTTATTTCCAGATATATTTCCAGAAAGCATTAATGAACCAAACCATTTTCATGCTGCTGACCACCTCTGAGGCCAAACCGTTAAGACCGAATGGAAATTTTAAGTACTTTTTTGATACGTACCAAAGGAGTGTTCTGTGGTTTTTTTATCTTTTTCCTCCAAATTCATCTTGCCTGTGCCCTGAATTTCATGCTTAGTAGTGGAAATGAAGGTTGTTCTGTCTTGGAAGATCCAAATGTTGCAGAAAAGTGACCCATTATGGATGTTTCGTCACGGAGGTCTCTTTATGTGCATGCCCTATGTGCTGCAGAACACAAGCACAAGGTGACAGTTAAGGTTAGCCCTTTAGTTTCTGTGCATACCTGGTGCAACACCTTTTCCCAAAGAACTGACTTGTCTGTAATTTTAATGAATCGTGGACTATTTGAAAATTTGGCTGGAACTTGAAGGGTTTTACCAAGTTGTTATATTTGTGGTACAGCCTGTACAAGACTTCTGAAATGCAGACAAGTTTAATAGTGTGTTTTTGATAGTATTAGCTCTGTTTTTTATTGTTGATTTCTAGGTCAACGGAACAGGGGGACCTGTTGGAACCAGTAACATTCAGGAGCATCTCTTGCCTTTTGATCTGTCAATTTTTAAATCACTTCACCAAATAGAGGTAGGACTGATATTTTTTGCTCATGCTGTCTTACAGGCTCTATGAATGCCAGATCTGCTGCATATTTCTAAGTATGAGTAACTGTATAATTTGACTTGGTGCTAGTACAATGTTTGGAAATAATTGTGAAGACTTATCATTCTATTCTAATTAATAGTTTGGGGTTGGCTGGTACCGAGCTAATGTTTTCATCTTGTAGCAAACAAGTGTGTCATGAGATTGGCAGTGCTAACGTGGGCTGATTTTCAAAGGAGGCAGGAGCCCTGCTGCATCTCTGTTCAGTGTAGTTTCCCTAATACACCAGTGAAATTGCTGGTTGTGGTGGTTTTGCAGAGCTTTACCGGGAAGGACTCGGTTGCTGCAGGGGCTGCTGCAGACCTTTAGGTGGCAGAGATTCAGCATGGTTAACAAAGACTTCTGATCTTAAGCAGTCTGGGCAGTTAGTACAGTAGCTTCTTCAGTTCTTGGCATAATCTCCTTGCTTCCCAACCTACTTGATATCTTTATTTGCAATAAAGAACACATTAGGGTACATAAATGAACTTGTTTGCAGATGGAGCCACAGGTTTTGTTTGAGACACCACTCAGTATCAGTAAGATGCTGTTTACTGTCAGACTGCCTGGGTAGTTTCATCCCGAGCAATATAGGGAGAGGCAGAGTTGGCAAAGAAGAATCTTTACTCAAAGGACTCTGTTTCACTTTTCTATTTATTTGCTTTAGTTTTATAAAGTTTTGGTATTAGTGGTTTGAATCTCCTGCTTGTCTGTGTTACAAGAAGGAGATTTTATTGAAGTGCTATAAAACCCAATATTAAAACTTCCAGATGTCCCTTCCATGTTTCAACTCTCTAATGTTTGTTTCTGTTTTTGTAACATGATTCTAATCTTCCCAAACAGATAAATCACTGTGGGGCAAAACTTATAAAAGGGCTGACTTCGTCAAAACATGCTCTAGCCACAATGAGTGTTCGGTTTTCAGCAACATCCATGAAGGTAAGGGTGATTTCCTGCTGCTGGGGGTTAAAGCACACGCAAAAATAACCTGCAGCAAGTGCATGCAGGGCAGGCACGTGTGTCCCTTCACAGGGACATGGTGCTTGAGTCTCCTCAGGCAGCACTCAATGGTTCTTTGTGCTTTGATTTGTAACACTTCATTTTCCTTGTCTTAAATAGGAAATCCTCGTGCCTGAGGCCTCTGAGTTTGATCAGTGGGAGCCCGAGGGTGCAACTTCAGGTTGTCCAGTGACTGCAATTATCCCAACATGGAGAACTTTGACGACTTTGGATATGAGTCACAACAGCATCTCTCAAATTGACGATTCGGTGGTAAGATTCATTTGAAAACTATTTTTCTTTTTTTATGAGGAGGGAAAGACTGGCTCTGTTCCTGTAGAGACTTTGCATTTACTTCATATCTTCAGGGCTGAAGCTTGCTGCATGTTTAAAAACATTTCATTTTTCTGGCAGCCTTCTTGACATTACACAGTGTGTAGAGCACAGAAGCAACATCTGAAGTGTTTTGCCAGTACCCTATTTTGGCTTTTTATCATTTGACTGTTAAGGGAAAAAAAAAACTGGCTTTTGTCACAGGGACATGTATGAAACATCCTTTTTTACTCCGACTTCTCCTGTGAAACAGAAAAAAAAAAGCTACTTTTCTACCCAAATCAGAGTTGACAAATGTGACTAAGATGGGTTATTGAATCCTTTTAAGGTGCAGTAGCACAATTTAAGGGCATGTGCCTTCATTTTATTGCACTGTATCGCTAATTTTTTAATAAATTGAGACAGTGTTCACTGGATGCTGCCCTTTGCTTGTCAGTCAGCTACCCATGAAGGACGTATGCCCTGACTTACAGGCCATGGTGCATTTTACCACAGGCATTTTTCCTCCTTCTAGAAATTAATTCCGAAGATTGAATTCCTGGATTTGAGTCACAACGGGGTGTCCCTGGTGGAAAACTTGCAGGTAAATGATGCTTTTCGAGGTGGGTTTTTGTGCTAAACCCGTTTCTTGTTTCAGAATTCTGTTGCTGATCTCTGTCCTGGAAAACTGTTTTAAAGTAACAATGTCAAGTACTTTTTTAATGGTGCATTGCTTATTTGTTCTGGATATTGTCATTTCTTTGCTAGTATTGTTGTTTCCTTTGTTCCTCGCCTTCACTGCCAGACCCCCCTCTCAATCAGTAAAACTGCATTTGAGGAATTTCTTTCTGTGATTTCAGACCTAGGTTTTGAACAATTTCCCATCATGTTTTATGGCTAGGCAGTTTTCCTGTGAAAACTATTGCAGAGAACATAATTCTTGATGTTTGTCTTGAATATGGTTTAATTTTAATGACTTGGTGTATGACATGGGTTCTCCGTGCTTTTGTAGCATCTTTACAACCTCGTTCATCTGGATTTATCCTACAACAAGCTTACGACGCTAGAAGGTGTTCACACAAAACTAGGAAACATCAAAACCCTGAATTTAGCAGGAAATCAATTGGAAAGGCTGTGTGGTCTTAACAAACTCTACTCATTAGTCAACTTGGATCTAAGCAACAACAAAATAGAGCAGGTAACTGTTGAGTTTTATTTCCGTGTCAAACTGAGTTGTGCTTTGAATTGCAAGAAACTTATTCTGAAGAGTGAAATTGCAAATTCAAAGCGTCTCATCAGTCACCCTGATTATTAACAGGAAATGAACAATATATAACCTTAATTTATGCTAGAGATGTTAAGCCTATGTGACAGGCCTTCATTTATTTATTTGCCTTCATTTATTTTCCTATAAACTTTCAGATTGATGAAGTAAGAAATATAGGAAGCCTCCCGTGCTTAGAAAAGGTGGCCTTATCCAGCAACCCTTTGAGCATCATTCCTGATTACCGGACCAAAGTCCTTGCTCAGTTTGGGGACAGGGCCTCAGAGGTAAGCCACAGTGCACTCCAAAGGGGAAAAAAATGAGGAAAGTAGTGCAAATATTAGTAAAGGTGATGAGTTTTTACTGTGCATTGGAAAAGGCCTTTAGAGAATCACATTTTATTGGTAATATGCCATTATGCCCATGGATATAAAAGAAATGTTCCCCTGTCTTCACTTCGATAAGCAGTATGTTAATACTGAAATATTTGTGCTAGAAAGGTCTTAAACTTTTCAAGTGCTTCTGAATGGACATTAAATTCATCCCAGCTTAGAGCAAGGGTCTAATGTGAAATGTTTTTTTGTGTGTAGTCCACATTAAGCTAATATAATATTCATCCAAGAGGTTTTTGTTCTTTTCAGTGTAATTTTTGGATATATTACGTTTTCTTCAGGTCTGTTTGGATAACATTGTTACCACAGAAAAGGAACTAGACACTGTGGAAGTGCTGAAAGCTATTCAGAAAGCCAAGGAGGTGAAGCACAAACTGAGCAACTCGGATAAAAAGGTGAGCTGGAATTGTGCTAGGAGGAGGGAGTCAATTGCTTATGATGTCTATGCTGTTGTAAAGCCTACAAAAAACACTAGGATAATTTCCAGTTGGCCAAATATATGCCAGTTAGACCAACAGATAAATTAGGTCTGAGGGAGTTGATGAATTAAGCTTTCGTTATAGCAATTCTTACAGTATCTTTGCTGCTTTAATGTGGGTTGAACTTTTTTCTGTTATTCTCGGTATAATTTCAGTCAATATCTGGCCTTCCTTTCTGTACTGGCTTGGTAGAGAGAAAGTGGGAGGAAAAGAGAGCATGACTTAACACAGTGACTATACAGTAGACTGCTTTAAATAAGTGCAAATAAATGAGTGCAAAACCACAATTTTAGTGTGTGCAGCAGAGTGCTGAAGTGACTTTGCCATCTTCCTTGTGGCTCTTTAGTCAGAAATCTGCATCCTCTCTGCTTTTTCACATGTGTGCCCTTAGCATTCTGTGTAGCTGATTAGTCCTAATTTGGAATTAAAATTATTTTCAGAGCTTGTTGTGTCGCTGCAGGGTAGAAATCTTGCTTTTATTGAGTGTTTTAGGAAGCTAACTCTTGTCAGGGAACACAGTGATTAGTGATGACTTCTCAAAATGAATTTTTATTGCAATTCCACTGCACTAAGAAAAGAGAAACCTCGGTGGATGCAACAAAGAAGTGCCAACACTAACTTCATTAATTACTAAATTGGAGAAAACTAGTGCTAAAATTTGAGTGACCTTGTATAGCCAGGCTTTAGTTCGGGATCAGGTGTGTCCTGTGCGTTTAGTCTTGTCTTTACTCATGGCGTACTTTCTTTATTAGATCAGTGAGGACTCCAGGCTCACTGCTGCCAGCTCCAAATCAAACTGTTCTTCTCTTACTGTTCGTCCTTCCTCTCCCTCTCTGCCTCGTCCTGTCAGCTCCAGCCAAGGTAATCATGTATGTATCGTGCTGCTGGGCCGAGCCTCTGGGCTCTGCTTTTGGAGGCTGCAGTGATATACATGAGTAGTACGGGCATGGGCATAGGGCTTCCCAAGGCAAAATGAAGCAGGAGAGCATGGCTGCGTGGGTGGAGAGCTTGGAAGCTGCTGTGAATGTTCACCAGGGTTAATTAACAGTGGTGAAAATGGGCTGCAGGACTTGTCTCCTGCTGGCTGTTTCTGCAGGACTAGATATATGTATAGTTGACATACGTATCCTAGCTCATTAATGGAAAGCCTTGAAGTATAGGCATGTGTCAGAACTGCTGCCTGCAGTGTCTTGCTGCCTGTTATTGGCGAGCAAATTGAGCGATGAGAAAGCATCTGTCTCACTGGGGCTTTTTGCCCAGAATTACGTTTCCATCATGAAATCTGAAAGACCTGAGGAGTAGTAAGTGAGGAAAGCCAAGTTACGGGATTGGTGATAGCTCTGAGCTTGTGTTTTGGCGTGTCTGTTGTGCTGTAGCTCCTGGTGGCTTTTCCTGGAGGCTTTTATGGCATGCTTGAAAAAAGAAAGTGCCTGTTGCACTAGGAACTTAGGAAAATGGAGCACTCTTTGAGCTATTGCAGGAGCCTTTAAGATTAGATATGATAACAGGAATTTTGTGACTGGGAATAGGAGAACATGCCTTTTGCTTTTGCCTGGCTAGAAAATCTGCTCCATTTTTCTGCTGTGTTTTCTGCCAAATCAGAAGAGGTTTCTAAGTTCAATCTGTAACAATGGATTTTTTTTTTTTCCGGGAGCATTTGATTTAAGGACAAACAACTGAGAACAGCTACTGATATGATTATTTGTGTAGCTCATTTAGTCTTATAATACTTTTGGATAGCCTCTGTCACCTGCAGATAAAATGCTCATGGCTTTTCCCAGCATATGTGCAAGAAATACTTTGGATAACTGGAAATCAATTCTTGCTTTAGAGTATATATCACTCAAGCTATAGGATTGAGGCAGTTTGTATAGGAATCTACTGTTTTTGTAGGTCTAGCTGTAAAAATGTATGGTAGCAATAGCTGTGACCTTAAGAGTATTAATCAGCAGCCTTTTCATATTGCAATGAACTTCTAGGAGCTACTGTGCTGAGAGAAAAATCAGCTTTTCTGAATTACTTGGGAGCTTTGTAGAAACTTAGAACACGATTAGTAAGATTTGAGATATATTTGCATTAGTCTTTTTCCATAAAGTTTCTTTACTAAAATCTTAGGAAAGGCTACTATGAGTAGCAGAAAAATGCAAGAGGAGTAGCTCAGGCTAGCTTGAATGGAGCTTTAATGCAGTTTTAATGGTAGAAATCTGTTGCTTGCTGTGTATTTAGCTCTTAAGGGCTGCTTTCAGAATACAGATGGTGAAAATCTATGTAGAAATGTTGAAATATGCTGGGTAATGAGTTTCACTGGATCTTAAAGCATGAATAATGGAATTAATTTCCTGATGTGCTATTTCTATGAATTGTTTTCTCTGCAGTTTTTGTAGACACCATCTGTTTCCGTAACGTATTACTCAAATTAAATGTCACTGAGAAATGGCTTATGGAAAAAGATTAAATATTTATGTAGGAAACAGAAAACCAAAAATAAGGCTGTCATGTTCTATTTTTCCTGTCAGTTTGAGTTTCCTTCTTACTAACGGTGTTTTGCTCAAATAATAAATACCTTTTGCTCTTCCTCTGGTTGTGAGACAATTTTGTGTAATCTGATGAACTTTGCCACGGGTCCAGGAAAGTGCTGCATGCAGGAGTTTTTATGCTTGTGTCAGTCATATGTTCACGTGCAATTCTAGTTTTATTTGTGCATTTATACACTTGAACTGCTGGGTTCAGGGGTAGCATTGAAAACTGCTTTGCTGGGTTGTATTAATGCAATGCTGCAAAAGCTAAGCAAGCAAAAAAAGCAACTCAAATATGTCTTAGAGAAAATCTTCCCTGATCAGTCATCTTTGAACACATCCAAAAGGTTCCAGGTAAGGTGAGTTGATTCTCCAGAACCAGAGAGCACCAGAAGTTCTCAGAATGGGTGAGTTTCTGAAGGATTGACCCCTTTAACTTGAAGCCTCCAGAAAATGGACATTATGTTAGAGCTGCCAACGAGCAGGTGCTTTGCTGCTGGTTTTGGTAGCCTGGGCAATGTTTTGATGACCTAACTCAGAAGTCATATGAAAACTTCTCATGCTGGATAATGGCCTTGATGCTGATTGAGTTTTAACTGCTGTGCACCTGATTCTGCTTTGTCCCAGCTATTATGTGCAGACATCCTTTACCTTAGTGAGTTCTAGCTAGATCTTGATTAGGTAGCCTGTTTTGCAACCCCTGTCTTGCCTTTGTTTCAGTGTTTTAAGAACAGTTTGTATTTATTCCAGAAATAACTGATAGCGAAACAGTCCTAGCCAGCGGCTCGTTGCAGTCCACTGGTTTGACTCCTACAGACCATACAGTTCCCCAGAGATGCTCTGAAATGTCAGACTCCAGATGTAAAAATCAGGTAAATATGCTTCTTATGTTTATAGCATTAAGTTTCCTGCCAATTTAGTTCTGATGTTAAACCTCTCTTGTCAAAATAATCCATAGCAAAATCATTTTGATTGGATTATCCTGGAAAAGAGAGGTAGCTTTAAACTGTGAAGGTTGGTCCTCCTTTTAAATTAAGCAAATAATTCCATTTTAGAGTTGTAGATTACTGGTATCACTGTCTTTATTGCTTTTAAAGTCAAGGACTTGCAATGTGTTGATCCAGCAGTGCTATCACATGTCACTTAGTGTATCTGCTTAATGAATGTAGGAGTGTGCTGTTGTGACAACTTGAGTCTGCACAAGAAACTTCTGTAATTTAGTTGATTTCTCCTTCAAATTTCTGCTGCTTGATAGCTTCTAGCTTATATCTTTTCATTAATATGTGTGCTGGCCTAAGGGCAGGAGTTGTGGGTTCTCCTCCTTTGCCACCACCGTCTTCAGGAGCTTCCTTACCCTTTTGCAGCACTTTACACAGCTTCAGTAAAATTTTATCATCTGCAGAAAGAGTGTATATGGGCTATAGGTTGGATCTGTGCCCAAATCAGCAGCACAGTGTGTCCTTGCCTGCCTTAAATGAATGCCCAACCTGAAGTAAACAGGTGTAAACCCTTTTAGGATCCTCACCCTGGATTCTCACATTAGATTCTGCAGGGGTAGCTGTTCAGCTGCACGGCAGCCAGGACTTTGCAGTGGGTGGACTAGCTTTCAAATGCTGAGGCCAACATGAACCTCGATTTTCATGCATGCTGAAGTGTCAGCAGCCCTAGGTAGTAGTTGGTGGCTTCCTGATGTTTTCTCCTTCCTAGGCACCTGCCTCTCCCTTGGATTCATCCAAAGAAAATGGAAGAGGTCATCATATGTGGTAAGCTAGGTACCTAAGCTTTGGTTTAAATCTCCCTATCAGCTTTTCTATGATAACTACAGACACTGCATTTTTAACACTCAGCCTTTAAGGCAAAACATTCTCTTTCACTGTATGCTGCATTTCTTTGACTGAAGGCAGCTTCATGCTGCAAAGTGTTTTTGAACTTTGAGCTGTTGGAGGCTTTGCCAGTAGCTGTTTGCAGAAAGCCTTAACTCACAGATAGGCTGCTTAGGGTTGGGAAATATAAGATGAGCAAACTTTGTAGCTCTTACTTTCTATAGAATTACACATTGCTGGCCTTTTAAGCCAGTGGCTGTGTGCAGTACAAAAACACTGAGCAGCATTAGCAAGATTAAGTCCCCAAGCTTTGAGAAGCAGCAGTGTGAATCATAGGCAGTTATGACTATTAGAAAATGCAAGCCTGTGCTTACTGTGGCTGTTATCTCTTTTGAAGTCTGGATCATTCCGAGGAGGAGCACTGTGCAGCGCCTGATCCCTGCCACACCGTCATCTTGCCTTTCAATTGCATGTCATACACTGCCACAAACCAGGATTTTATCCAGCACCTTTCTGCCTTGATCCTGCAGGCTGTGCAGAGGTCGCCCCCCTCTTCTACAGAGAATAAAGGGAACCCTCTGGGTGATTTCACAACCGTAGAGAAGGAAGATGGATATTTTGAAATGGGACTTCACGAAGGAGAAGAGACTTTCCAGTTCAGCGTGGCTTCAGATACTCGGTCATCTGCCAGCACAGCAGTGCAGAGTGTGGATGTAGTCAAAGTTCTCTGGAGTTTTTCAATTCACATTCATAAAGGCCTCAGGCAGTTTGCTTCCTGTTGGGTTTTGACCGATAGTATGGTAGCTGTGTTTGAGATTCCTCCTCAGGAGGTGAGAGGAAACTGCCAGCACATCCCTTCTGCCTTGAAGTTAACACTGTGTTTTCCCTACACGGATCTCTCGGAGTTTGGGTTTCTTATGCCCGAAATCTGTTTGACACTCAAGCTGAAAAGCAGTGACCACTGCTTGTTTGTGCTTGCAGACCCCCAGAATCTTCAAGACTTTTGCTCCTGTTTACACACGTGGTGCTCTCAACACTGCACGTCGGTGTTACCGGGCTCCCCACTGTGCTGTGGAAAAACAAACCTCCAAGAGTTTCTCTGTCAGCTGATGGAATGGAGCTGCGTATCACCGGAGCATGTGGAGATAAAAGGTTGTTTCCCAACATATCTCCTTTACGGGAATAAAACTAATGTTCCCAAGGCCTTGCATCAAGCAGAACCAGCTGAGAATAACAAAGCATGGTCCAAAAGCGTGGTCCAAACCGCTTTGTGTTCCGCACTTTATCCCACAGTGTATAAATCTGCTGATCAGGGCCCCTGTGTGTTCCATCCCTGCTGGATATTTCTGACGCCCCAGCGGCTGTACGTAGTTAAGGTAGATTTCAGTGTGCTGCCAGGCCAGGGGATCGGTACCGAAGACCTGAGAAGTGTCTTCAAGCTGAGCAGGATTCCGCTGGCATCCGTCGTGTTGCATCCCACTCACGGCTGCTCCCACCAGGAGGGATCGTTTCTGGACGGGCACGTGCTGGAGTTGCTCGTTGGATACAGACTGGTTACCGCAGTGTTTGTTCTACCTCATGAGAAATTCCACTTCCTAAGAATTTACAGCCTTTTACGGACGCTCCTGCAGGATGTGAAGACTATTGTTATTTTCAAAGCCTCCAACAAATCGGAGTCTGCAAGAAATCACTTCCTGGAGTCCAGCATGCATGGGCAGTCGGCAAGGTAATGACAATTTTTACTTCAGTTTTATTTTGCAGTTGCACCTTATTTTCTCATGGATGGAGAAATTCTCACGTCTCCGCTTCCTTGCAGGGTGGCGAGGCCACGACAGACTGACAGATTTTCTCTTCATGCATAGGACATAAACACAGAAATGTTGATGTTGCCTTTTTTGGCTCTGTTCTGTCTCCTAGCTTTTGCAAGCCTCATCTGACTCTGTCATCTTTATACCCGTCTGAGTTTCTTCTGCAGAAGATTACAGAAGATAACCAGATTCCACTTCACATCCACGTTTCTGCGTCTCTGCAGTACGTTGCTGGGCTGAAAGGAAATGCCCTCGTTGAGTTTTTCCACAACAACATTGCAGAGGTAATGTGCCTAACCCAGGTGTATAAAAAGATGTGACCTTTCAGTACTAGATAAAAAAATAGTTACCTGACAAAATTAGCAAGTAATTTGCTGACTTAATTGTTCAATGTATGTGCATAAATACAAGACAGCATGGACTTAGCTGTAGAGACCGTGGAAACCTAGGCAGATAAATCAAGTTTTTGACTAAGTGGAAGGTTTGAAAGCACTACTCTTGGCTCAAATTTATGATATGATTTGTAGAAAGAGAGATCACTGTGTTCAGAAAGCAAATTACATTTTTTATTCTTTCCCATCATTTCCAAATCTTCCAAAGTACTGTTTGTAAGTTGTGCCACTCTCTGTACACATGGGGGAGCTGATAAAGACAGCAAGTGACTCATCTGAATTCCCAAGAAGCTGCTCAAGCTGGAAGCTTTGAGGATACCTGGCTGTGACAGCAGCTTTCTTTCCTGCCTGTATTTCTGTCCTCTCTCATGAGGCCCTTTGAATGCAGCCCCTCAGTAGCATCTGCAAGCTTAATAGCCTTGCTGAGGTTTGGGAAGTGCTGCTCTGTTCAGAAGCAAATAAAATTCTTTTCAGTGTCCACACTAGGAAGACGTTGTGCACTAAGTATTTTTCTAATTTCTTTTTATTTTCTGGAAACAATTAGTTCACAACAGACAAGTATTTTCTCACGTACACAAAACATTTTCTGTAGACAGCTATTATAGCTGTGTCCAGCAACTTTGGGATAAACTTTGAGTCTTTGATAATGGTCTTTTCCGATGCTTCAGGTTTAGAAACGGTGCTTATAGGAATGTAAAACTGCCTCTAAGCTGATGAAACCGTCTGAAAGATGAAAATGCACAAATGAAGTGATTTGTGTCTTAGGTGGAAAATGAAGAACTGAGGCATCTCATGTGGTCTTCGGTTCTGTTTTACAAAACCCCAGATGTGGAAGTGATGGCTTGTGTGCTTCTCTCCACAAAAGCCATTTATTTTCTGTTGGACAACTCTCTCATTCGCGCTCGCGAGCACCAGACAGGTACGGGTTGTTAACTTCAAACTTCTAATAAAGTAACAAACTTGGTCTGTTTGCCTTCCCTTCCCATACCAGTCTTGCCTGGCACTGTCTTTTGAGCCTTCTAACTGAGGAAAAGAGGGCTACATAATCTGCTCTCTGCAAAGTCCTCTTACAAGAGCTTTATTTTTAAAAAGCAGGTTTTGGTCTTGTCATGGCTGCTTTTTGTGCTGCATGGTCCAAGCTTTTTCACGTGTCCTTTAATTACTCTCAGCCTCACCTCAGCTGCTAAAAAAGTAGTCATAGAAAGTCATGGTGTGCATTTAGCTGTGGGACTGCTCAATGAATGCACGTGCTATTTTAAATCTCTGATGCAGCTGCTTCCAAAGCAGGGTGGGCAATGAGATTAGATACTTGACAACTTATTGAGAAATTATGCTTTTGGGAAGCTTTTTTGGAGCTTTTTCCTATACTATATTTCTTCAACAGAGTTTTGGATCCAGGAGAGCTCAGACTGCGAGAACAGCTCTTTCCACCTCTCTTGCTGCTTTGTGCTGAAACTTAATGATCTGCAGTCAGTGAATGTTGCCCTGTTTGACCAGTACTTCAGAATTACTGGTGAGTGCATTAAGCTCTACGTTTTCCTAGTTGCTGTTGTCTCTTTAGTTGTCTGCTGCTGCTTTTTCTCAAAAGGAATTAATATAATGCTGTTAGTGCTGTATAAAAGAGTAGGCTGATAATGTCAGACCTTGCACTCAGTTACTAGGAGGCTTAATATCAATGAATGAATTGGTCACACAAGTATTTTTAAAAGTTTTTCTGTCTTAGTGAGAGATTGAATAGGAAGTCTTAAGGCTTTGGTTTGCAATAAGGGGTAAAATCAAGGTACTGTCCATACTGCAAAATGTGTAGCTGACAGATGACTTTTTAGATGCAAAATGAGGCTTTAAAGTCTACCAATATAGGACACTTAACATCAATTTATGTGGAAATTTAAATCTTCCGCTTTGCCCCAAGGTCTCACTGTTTGTGAAGGTGAGCCTGTACAGTAGCAGGAATGCATTTTTTTGCAATAAATGTGCATTGTGTTTTAATTCAAGAGAAATTGAACATTGTATTTTCAAGGAGGTTGTAAAGGATTGTTGTCATTGCCAAGGATTAGAAAGTTATCCAAAAAATGTTGCGTTTGCAATTGCTTATTATTGAAAGACCTAATTCTTGCAAGGAATATTTTTTGACAACAATTCTGTATTGGTGGAAAAAATTAGAATGAAGTGATCTATGTTCAGATGTGTGAATGCTTTATGTTCTGTCTCCTCTGCAGGACACTCTGCTGATCACATAGTCGCCTGCTTGACCAGAGATAGCTACAACACTCACGCCTTCATCCAGCAGCTCATGGCAGTTTTGTCCTTGCTGGCACGCACGCCTTCACCTGAACCAGTAGATAAAGACTTCTACTCTGAATTTGGGAATAAAAACACAGGTAAGAGGTCTCTTCTATGAGGCTTAAGCTGTTCAGGCTAGGTTTTTAGAGCAGCATTTCCAGTACAGTGATAAACTCCTTCACAGGATGTGTCCTGGTCCTCATACTTCAGCCAAACTCCCATACTCTAATTGCAGTCTTCCACAGGCTCTGTGGTTCCCGGTTTGGTCAAATAAAGGAATCCTGATATTCTGTGAGAATGCAGAGAAGTGAAAACTAGACCTTTTTAAGGCATGTTGGGTTCAGCTCAAATGTCAGATGAAGCTGTTCTGGCTTAAAATGCTAAAACCAGCTCATGGTGCAAAATAAAATGGCATTTTCCAGAGGAGTGTTTATTGCCATCATTCTTAAGGTAAAGCCTTGTAAGCTGAAGAAGTGCAAGAACTGAAGGGAGAAATAATATTTCCAATTAGAGAAATGTTTTTTTTTTTGTGAAAAAGCAGATAAACTAACAGGCACAAGATTCCTGCAAGCTTTGCTGCATTTTTCTGCCACGGAGCAGGGAGTGAAGTAGGCCACAGTGCAGCTTGACTTCCTGCCCTTCCAGGAGCTAGCACATGCTTATCCCTAAAGCAGCAGTTCACCTTGATCTTTTTTCTTTATTTCCCCCCTCCTCTTCCTGTCTGCTTAGAAAGAGCAGGGATTTTGTTTGTGTTCCGTGCTCTGATCAGACTTTCAGGCAGCTCAGAACAGAGGAGTGGGAAGGGGGAGACAGGAAACAAGCTGGTAGGAAGGCAGATAGTCTCTGGCCTAAGAATGAGGCTGTATTTCCTTCTACCTCTTCTGCTTCTAACTTCCTTGACTAACGTGGTTAAAGATTAGCAGAAAAACAGTAATGCAAAACACGCCAGTAGAGATTTGCAAAATCCAAATAATTATCAAGTTGCATTAACTTAAAACTATGTAAATGGGTTTAAAACTTGAGTTATTTCAACTACAGCTGCTTATCAAAAGTTATTGTTTATCCTCGTGCATGAAGAAAGTATTGACTAGTAACATATGTTTATTCTTGCAGGAAAAATGGACAATTATGAACTGATTCACTCTAGCAGAGTAAAATTTATTTATCCCAATGAAGAGGAAATTGGGGACCTTGCTTTTCTGGTGGCAGAGAAGATGGATGGTTTGAGTAACCTTCAGTCCCTCAATATCCTTTTGTACGTGCTGGCATTTCAAGTAAATCACGTGGAAGGAACCGTCTCAAATCGTAATTTGCTGCAGCCTAAAACACTAATATTAACCAGCTCTGACTTGTTCCTCTTTGATGAAGATTATATCAGTTACCCCCTTCCTGAATTTGCTAAGGAGCCCCCAAAGAAAGACAAATACCAGCTGGCAGATGGCAGGCGAATCCGGGATTTAGACCGGGTGCTTATGGGCTACCAGACGTATCCGCAGGCCCTCACGTTTGTGTTTGACGACGTTCAGAACCAGGATCTGATGCAGAACGTAACGCTGGATCACTTCGGAGAGGCCGAGCGCGCCCCAAGGGGACCCGCGAAGCCGGAAGGCGGCAGGAGCGGAGAGATCCAGTGGTACGTGTTCATCCCGAGCGCCGAGAGCAGGGAGAGGCTGATCTCCCTGCTTGCAAGGCAGTGGGAGATGCTCTGCGGCAGGGAGCTGCCCTTGGAGCTCACCGGGTAACTGTTGCCCATCCCCGTGGTCGCAGCCTCTACGGCAACGTCGGACACGGTGGGTAGACCCGTCAAGTTCTGCTCTTGTAGCGAGGAGCTGACCCGGGCTCCCCTGTTCCCTACTGCAGTGAACACTTACCAGTACCTAGAGTTATTCTGCCGTGTTAACCAGGGGTTGAACTTTTTGTAAAGTCTATTTTTTATGCACTACTCTATACTGAAAAATTCACGAGACTTCCTGGGAAACTGTATGGAAAAATAAAATAAAGGAGTCAACACTAGATATGCTGTCCTCTAGGGCTGTTGCTTTCCACTCTTGTTTTTCCTGTATATATTACTCTAACTGTTCTATACAAATTGTAATGTGTAAATAATGGTAAATGCTTGTGTATGTTCAAGTGCAATGTTCTTTGTACAAGATGTATTTTGGGTATGCTGCTAATGCTGCTTATTTAATGACCTTACAAAGAGTTTTACTATTACTTCTTTCCGAGGCCAAATGCAGTTATTTGCTGCCAATCATGAACGTTGCAGTAATATGAGAGCTACATGCAGAAACTGTATTTTCACCTGAAATTATGGTTTCCTAGGTATTCTTTTTCCTTAGTCAAGGAAGGAACATTTGCATTTGATACTCTTGGAATTGAAGAGTACCCAACGTGGATAGGTCAGTGTTTTGTCAGCAAATAATGAATTTGTATCTCTGAGCATCGAGTCTTTCTTTTGCCTACTTTGTCAATAAAAATACAGTGTAATTTGACCAGTTTTCTCCAGGTTGTGTCTTTTATTCAAGCTTATCTTGTGTTTGCTGGGCGTCATAAAGCACTGGGGCGCATCCTTGAATACCATTAGGTAGGAAGAAAAACAGCTCCTAAAGTAAAAGACATAGGGATAAGGTGATATTAAAAGCTTAGATCTTCACAAACTCTTTTTGAAGTAATTTTGTGCTTACTCGATGCACATATTTCTGACGATATGCAAGAGGAGCCTGCAGCAGCTCAGTCATTTTTGGAAGCCTTTGAGGAAAGCTTAGTGGATTATTTAGATTATAGCTAATGACTTAAGTGAATGCGAAGTAAATCAGGAATGACTCCTTGGAGTAATTGAGGTGCTGTGACCAAGATCTCTGCCTCGCCTACTCAGGTTTGTATTGATCATTGTTTCAGCTCCAAATCCCTCTTATGTAACGTGCTTGGGATAGACCTGAGCTCTGGTCTAAGAGTTTGCTTATAAAACTCAACTGTTCAGGTCTATTGTAAAATGTTACTGCACACGAGTTAGTGTAATGCAACATAATCCACTGCTGCCTCTACAGTTGGGGCAGTTATCTCTCTTTCGGTTGTATCACAGCCAGAACACAGCTGCTTTAGAGCTTTACATTCCTTAAGTCCACAGAGGCTCAGAATTTTAGATGTGTTGCTTTGGATCAGATTATTCATCCAGGAAACAGGTACAATTCACCTTTGATCATGGTAACGCTGATTGCATTTCAAGATGAATAAATTCTTCAATAATCCCCCTGCTGTTGTGTCCCTTGCTTTTTGCCTGTGTTAAGCTGCAAGTTAGGGCACTTTGTTAGTGAAACTTCTGCCTCTAAGTGCAACATGATCAAAATAAACCTTTTTGGATGATTTTACTCACTTATCTTTAACAGTAGCCTGTTAGCCTCCTTCCATGTCAACTCCATTGTAGAAACAATTGTTTTTCTAATGTAGAAATTTATGCAGATGACACTTTTTAAAAAAATGTGTACAGTCCTTCACTGTGAACTTGGCAGTTTGGTTTGTGGTTTAATTTCACAAAGATTTCTTGGAGCTTTCCACAAACAAACCTGCTGCGCAAGGTTCTGCAGAATGAGGTTAGTCTTAAACCCTTGTGGTCAGATAAAACAGTCCCGATTTCTGCCTCTCTGAAGTGTGAAGCTGTGGTTTGGAGCAGGCACGTGAGGTGCTGCTCACCACTTCCCACCTGCAAAGGGAGAGTATTCCTCAGCATTCCAAGAAGGTGCAGAGGAAAATGGGGCGATGCTGCAAAAATATCAGCATCCCTGGCAACCTGCTCTGGCTTAAATGAAACGTGTTGGAGGCCCCTTTTTATTCCCCCCTAGTTAGATATCAGTGCACGAAGGCTGAGCAGCACCAGCATGGGAAAAGGCAGCGCTGCCTTGGTAATGCAAGGACAATGATGCAAGTTATGTGTTTGACCAGCTCTGCATAGTTCTTCCAACGAGTTTCATGGACATCTAATTCCCAGCGTATCCAGTTGCCCATCTAGGCTCTGACCTAGCAGCATGGGAGCAGTCTTGGTAATTTCCTCCTGCATCACATGGCAGCATCGTACTCAGAC
>JAVCKT010003988.1:20554-40956 GCA_032273925.1 Rhynchotus rufescens
CCTGCCAGTGTCAAAAAAAGCTGAGAGAAACAGTTGCTAATCTCTTCCTTTTATTTTTATCAGCCCACTTTAAATTTTTGTATTCCTTATAACTTATTAAAGGAAGAAAATATCAAAAAACAAAAAAATCACTCAGGATTGTGACCTGGCCTCTGCACCAGCAGTTGCAGAGCATGTTCCGTGAGGAGGGTGCAGCTGGCCCTGCTTTTGCCAGCACTTGGGCTTGGTCTCTCTAATCTCTTACTATAAGGTCCCCTGGGCATTTGCAGCCTTGTAACCCTCAGAAGCAAGAAGACGTGATGCTTTTCCCAGAAGAGTGAGTCTGTTGCTCTCTGTCGACATGGACAAATGGGCAGCCCCCACAGAGGCTGTGCGCTGCGCACGAAATCATACATCTTGCCTCTATAAATTGAGCAAAAACTGCTTAAACAAAAGATTTCATGAGCAGGAAATTGCCCAAGCGAGGCAGGGCTGCACACGCTTCTCTGGCGGGGGCTCGCGCTCATCTCCAAATGTGGCTCGTAGCTTTTTTTTTTCCTTATGGAAAAGGTTCAGTATTTTTCCCTAGCAGAATTCAACTGTAAATGTTTATTAAGAAATGCCAAGTTTTGATAGGCAGGCTGCTTGAGACGGCCCTGCAATGAACGCAGCAGCGAGCGGGGGCGAAGCCGTCCGGGCTGCGGTGCCGCGCGTCCCGGGGGCCTCCTGGCACCCCTGGGGCTCGAGGGGTGTCCTGGGGTGAACGGTCAGCGACGTTGTCCGCGTCCCGGCCAGAAGCTGAAGATGCTTCGGAGAGCGGGTCCGTGACCCAAGCGGCGGCTCGGCCGTCTCGCGCAGAGCCCTTGGCAACTCAACCAAAGGCCAGCGTGCTGAACCTGCAGCTCAGCACAACCGGGGCAGAGCCGGCCCCTGCGCCGCTCTTCAGACCAGTAACTGCACGGGCCTGTTCAAACACGTCGGGCGGGAGGTGACTTAGGCCCTGCTCGCCCGCCTGCTCAGGGCGCTGCTTTGCCTGCTGTGCCGTCAGATGTATGAGAGGTTTGCTCACACATTTCTCCCTCGACGAGGTTTGTCTCTTCAGGCAGCCGCTCTCACGTGCGCCGGTTATTTCTAGCGACGAAGCAAATCCCCCAGTTTCGCTCTTAGTGCGGCCCTGGCTGCTTCCCCTTTACGTTTGGGACAACCAACTACAGAACTCTCCGACGAGTCTCAGGGTGTCTTGCACGTGAAGTCATTTTAGCAGGTATCATTTTCCCGCGTTGCAAATATCAGTTTTGCCAAACACCTGCGTATCTCAGGTGCTCCAAAAGAGACAGAGCTTCCTTGGGTGACTTTGTGGGCCTCAAACGCATCGTGCCGATGCCCGTGCGCTTCCCTCCTCCAGCTGCTCTGCTGCAGAGCTCACTGGGGGAGTAGTCTGATTTAGTCCCGGTTAGAAGGTGTTGGACAAAACACCAGCAGGAACAGTCATCCCAAACATTTTGTCTCGATCGATGTGTTTGCCCATGAGAACCCCCATCCATCTGCCGAGGAGCGGTCCGTCTGGGAGAGGGGACTGGGAAGAGGGGAAGTGCAGCAGTAATGCCCGTTTCTTCCAATCTGCTCCAGTCCCTTCCCAGTTCCCTGCCTGCGCCGCCAGGTTTGGTGACTCCACACGCTGGACTGCTGGTTCCTGCAGTGCCCTGAGCAGGGAGCATTGCCACGTGCTCTTGTCACCTAGAAACTCAGAGACGGACGGCGCTTCACCTCGTTACTGCTGTCCAGAGGTGCTCCAAGAGCTGCCAGGCTGGGGGTTGCACTGGAATCGGTGTCCGCATGCACGTTTTGGCCGGCAGCAAGGGCAAGGGAGGCTCCTGAAGGGCCTGCTGGCTCCGCTGGAGAGGCAGCTCCACCTCTGCTGCGTGCGGAGGGTTCGCTGGAGACACGAACCCAAGGGGCTCCCAATGGTCCCACCTTGCAAAGCTGCCAGCCAGCGACCAACGCCGAGCCCTCGCGAGCCCGGACATGCGGCTGAGCCGGCGCTCAGCTCCCTGCGGCCGCTGCGGAGCGGCTGCCGACGGGGCAGGCGGCCGGCGCGTCCCGGGGCCAGCCCTGGCCAGCACAAGGGGCTGAGCTGGCCCGTGGGCTGGTACCTCCCACGCCGGCCACAGCGGCCTGAGCTGCTTCCCGCTCGCGCAGGGCGCGGAGCAGGGATTGCTGCTCTGTGCGCCGCGGGATGCAGGAAGAGATGGAGCACCACTAAGAGCACGGGTACGTAAAGCGGGGCTTGCATCATATATCCTCTATACGTTAGCCCACATATCTTTATGTATATGGGGGGGACTCTGCAAAAATATACTATTGCAGTACTATACACTGCAAAAATAATACTATTTATGCGAACACAGGAGTAGCTTCCTCGCCTGGTTTTATTTATGCATCTTTATGTACTGATCCTGTCTCAAAAATAAAAAGGAACCGCATTGCCCAGGAGGGGATTTGCTAGTGCAAGAAGCCGTCTTTAGGCTGCTCCATACAGCGAGTCCGCCGGGCAGCACAAGGGGGATAAGTCCCTATAAAAACTGTCAATGCTCAATTCATAATTGTTTAAAATGGTCAAAGGGAGAGATGCAATTGCAAACCATACCTAGGCTGGCATGCCTCCCTTTAGTCAGCTTTTTGAGGCTTTTGTACTCTAAAAGCAATATGAAAATGCTCCTTGGGGCAGGGGGAATTCATGGAGCTGTCAGCAAGGTGTGGGGAAACAGGATTTTGGGGGGAAACAGGATGCATTTTGCTGCTGCTGCTGTATGCAGAACGCAGTGTTGCTCTTAGTGAGAAACCCCAATTCCAAACACATGGCAAACACTCCCCGAAGAGCAGGTCTGGATGAAAGGACCCTTATATCAGTGCTGTGAAGCCCGGGACACGCTGCACAGCTCACATTGCTGCTGCGAGCACCCGCATAGGAAATTTGGGGGTACCTTCTGTCTGAGATGTTTTGAACACGTGGTGAAATGGAATTAAATTCACCCCTCCCGAGAGCTGAGTGTGCCCCTTGGATTTGCCTCCACTTCAGCACACAGTTAACCTCTTTTCATTCCAATTAGCTGAAAACTTAGGATTTCCTTCCTTCTGTTTTGAACTGATATGTAAGAGGAAATCCGTAGATGTTCCTGTTTTGAGTCAACCTTTGACTAAGGGGTTCGGCTTGTGTGTTTAAAAAAAGAATAGAAAGAAAGAAAAAGGTGGGAGCGACTCAGCCCTCGCACCAGAAGCAGCAGCACCGCTCGGGAGGGCTCCGCAGCTCAGGGGCACGGCGTGAAGATGCTCCCGCCCTGCTCGCCTGCAGCCTCTGGTTTGGCTTGGATGTGATTCCCAGTCGGCAGTCTCATCCCGCAGCCCGTGGCGGAAAGGTCCCGCTGGAGAAGCTGTGGCAATGCCTCGTCCCGGGCTGCTGGTTCTCTTCCTGGCGGCGTGTTTGGCTCCCGCGGCCGAGGGCCAGGGCCAGAGGGTGAGTGTGGAGCGCGGCGCGGCGCGGGACGGCTGCGCGGAACGAACGCTTTGCAGTGCCGTTTAGTTAGGCGGGGAACAGCGCCTAATGCAGTTGAAGAGTGTAACGCACCGTTTCGACTCGGGAGCCTTGGGTGGCCGGGGCTCTTTGGTGACAGATATGACGGCAGCTTCATATCTGCCCATCTTCTGCCATTGCCCTCGTGGTTTCCTGTGCTGGAGGAACGAGCCAGCCTACGGAATCAGAGCCTGGCAAGCCCTTGGGAATCTAGGGCTCTCTAGTCTATGGAAGGGCTGTCTCTTCTTCACTGCCTTGGAGAAGGGAGAGATGATGGTGGTTTTAGTTACCTGGAGGTGGTGTGTTTTAATCATCTGGAAGCAGAGGTGGGCTCCATTGTGTTAACGCTTCGCGGGGCAGGGCTCGGGTCTTCAGCTGATTTAGGGAGAGTTTTGGTCTTTCGGAGGCACTGTGTGTCTGCCAGCCCTCTAAGTGCTGCCTGTAGTCACGGGGCTTGGCACTGAAACAGTTACGGGCCAGTGGATGTCTGTGACCCGGCTCCAAGCCGCTCGCAGGCAGGAAACTTTCTGAATCACCTCTGGAGCAGTTAATTCAGTCCCTAAGCGCAGCCCTGCCTTGGAGCTGATTCCACAAAAGGCTCTTTGGGTGGAGGGAAAAGCAGCATTTAAAGGCATCTAACGGGAGGTGAGGGCGAAGCAAGGGCCTGATGAAGTTGTCCCTAGCATTCCAGGGGACAGAGGGCACCCCAGGGGGGCAGCGGATGCGGGAAGCGGCGGATTACCAAAGCCCTAGCGAGGGTCTCCAGGTGAACCTGGTTTTAGGCAATCTCTGAGCTAGCTTGTTCATCCTCGCACAGAAATGTTGCCTTTCTGGACAAGTCCAAATGCTTCTGCCTCCAGCAGCCACCCATCTGCTCAACCAAGAGGCTGCCGAGACCCCAGCGAGGGGCTGCAGGGCCCCAGCACCTCGGGCGGGCGTCTGCGCCCTGCTTTGTGCCCCGGGAACCCTCGTCCTTGGATAAGAGCAGCTCCCAGAACGGGCTCCCAGCGTGGCTGGGGCTGAGCTTTGCCCTCCCAGGGTGTTCTCCCTTCTTGTCCCTTCTCTTGCAGAAGCGTTTGTGTTAGGGCTTAAGAGAAAAACATAAGGGGAGGAATGAGGAGTATTAGATTAATCCTTAAAAATAAAATAAAATAAAAAAACAGCCTAGGCTTTTGAGCTGGAGGAAGAGGAGCAGGGACACGTGTGAAGGGGGGACAGCCCTGCCTGGGGGCTTGCAGAAGCCAAGCAGCTCCATGCTGCTTTTCCAGGAAGCGAAGCTTTCCGGACAGGGGCTGTTGCATCAGTTCCCTCACTCTCATGAGAAGGGACACACTTCTTTATTTTCCTTTTTTTTTTTAAATCTTCCATAGCTGTTTTCTTCCCCTTTTCTCCCGTCTACTGCTGCTGACACAGCATATTTCCATGTAAAAAGGGGAAGGTGTTACCAGAAAGGAGCCTAAACCTCACGAAGTCTCCTGGGAAGACGGGGTAGGGGGAATTGCACAAAAACTGTCTTATTTTGTGCTGAGGATGAGTTGCAAATAACTAAAGCCAACAGGGAGGAGCAGCCCTTCTCCTCCCACCATGTCCACCATTTAGAAGGTGGACAGAGGACTCAGGTGGAGCAAGCAGAAGATAAATTGAACAAGCTGATGCCTTCATCCACCAAAAAGGGACACATTTAATGGCCTGACTGTATCTGGCAGCCAACAGCTCCTGAGGCTTGGGAGTGAGGAAGACGATGGACGATTTTGGTGTGGAGAGGTGTGCCCTGCTGCTGGTATAGCCCTTTTCTTAAAGATTGGGAAGCTCAGGATCCCGGTGAAGGTCCATGATCTCTTTCTAACAGTGCTCACATCATTGCTCATGGCAGAGCTTCCACCTCTGTATTTCTTTGTCAGGATCTTCCCCCCTCTTTTTCCAAGGCGTGGTGTCAGGGAGGATTAAGGCTGGGATTTGACATGAAGCTGGTGCATCTTGGCTGTATTTTGAGCTGGTCATAATGCAGAGAGGAGAGTTGTGGACATCGGAGGAGGTGGAGACAACTGCGGGGTGAGGACAGGCCTCTCCCGACACAGGAGCAGGGCACATGGAGCTCAGCCAGGCAGGAAGGACTGGAATGCCATCCTGGATGTGGAGTCCCCAAGGGCAGGGAGGCTCGAGGGCTGCTGGCCCATGGCCACAAAGTGGCCCAGTTGGGGGCAGGACCCTGAACTTCCCTCCCGCTATGGGTGCAGGCGCGGTGAGGAACGTCCCTGTGAGGAGACACCAAGGTGCTGGATCCGTCAGGCAGCGCTGCCTGGATACATGGATAGCAGGAGATGGTTCCGTGAGGATGGGAAACACTCGGCAGCTCCCGGCATGGGCGGCGCGGCTGCTGCTCCGGAAGCGGCTCCAGAGGCATCCCCGGGATCCGGGGGTTATCTCCCAGGAGGTTTTCCTGAGAGGCGCTGCCGGGAGGGCCTTCCTGAGCGGCCGATAGCGGTGGGAAGCAGCAGGATTCCTCCCCGCCAGGAATATGCTGGTGTTTGCATGTGCTGAAGGGCAGAGACAGCTGAGCCGAGCGGAGGTGGCCGGTGGAAGCCTAAAATAGGGACTTCTGGGCGATGCCCTGTGAGCTGTGCTGTCCAGAATGGGCCTAAAAACCTCCCAGTCAAGGCCTCTACCCAAAACTTCATCCAATATTTGTATTTTCAGAAAATAAGCAGCTCAGGTTGGCTGGGTTTGCTCTCCATGGGTAACCCATGGAGATGAGCCCAGCTCATGCTGCCTGGCCAACAGTGCCGAGGCTCCCCTGCCCTTGCTGTCCTCAAGAGTTTTGGGACCTCTTTGTGGTCAAAGCATGAGCTTTAACCACAGGCCAGCAGGCAGGGGTGATTCTTCTCTCTGTGGCTATATTTTCCCTGTCTGTTCCAGCTGCTTTTCATTTGAGGAACCAGTGTTGGAGGGAGCAGATTTGGACAAACCCCGTGAGGAAGCCTGAGCCCCAAGAGGGAAATTTTTCTGAACCTCTTCATTTCTTCAGCCCCACAGAGCAGCAGCGCGATCATCAGTGAAATGAGCTGTGTCCCTGGCATGGAAGAGATGGTGGTTCTGGGTCCTCTGCTTAGCGCTTGTTCTCACATAGCTGCTATGGGATGCTTGCAGAAGACAGGCTTAAATTAATGGAGCGGGATTAGGGTTGTTTTACAAATGGGAATGGTAGGAATAAGGGGAAAGAGAAGGGAAAATGATGGCAAAGATTTCTCCTGCTAATGTCACAGGGTTCCTTGCAGCAAAATAAAATAAAAAAAAGGGTTTGGACCTGACAGGGAAACAGCAATGATCATCATTTGCAAAGAAACTCAAAGCTGCTCTTTGTTTTAACAGAGATGCTCTTAAATGACCAGAGATGCTGGTCACTTACATGACCATCATCATACATAACATGATCATAACATGATGCCATAACAGAGATGCTGACCAGATGAATGCCCAAGATAGCAAAGTAATCTTTTTTTTTCCTGTTCTACTTTTTCTTTTTTAAGTTAAAATCCATGCGCTGCAACGTCAGGACGACATTTACCTCCAATACAGATTGTACGGCTTGTGCTGCAGCGCCGCGAGCGTTTTGTCCAAGGGGCTGGCTAAAGACCACACAGGGATTAGGTGTGAGGAACTGCAGGTAAGGAGCTGCTTCCTCCCATTTACGTGGCGGTTTTGTTGCAGCTGGTGATGTGAGGAGCAACGTGTGCCTTCCAGGGAATGCAGAGCTCCATTGCACACATTCCAACCCAGGCTTTTCTGGAGCGGGCTAGTGGAACGCTCCGAGGTGGGACCGCGCTCCTCTTGCAACGCAACAGCAGCCACATTGCATTTTAAGGAATAGATTCTCAGTGGGAGGACAGTGCATCCCTGGGAGAGGTCCCACAGAAGGGACACTCTCCATCCTCAGGAGTTTTCAGGCAAAAGTTTTGCCCAGGCAGAGCCCTGACTAATTTGCTGGTGTTAGTCGCAATCTGAGGGGAAAATTGGACTAGGAGTTCCTGACATTCCCTTTCCTTGGGACTTCCATGATTTTATGGAACAGCTTTCTGTAGAATTAGGGGAGCAAATGATGCTCTTGATCCTTACTCCATGACGATCTTACTCCATGATAAAAGACAACAAGTCCCCACACCTTTGGTGCATATATGCACGCACACACACGCATCTCTTTGATGAGATGCATGTTTTAGCTGTGATATCTAAAAACCTCAAGGAACTCCATGAGTGTTTATTCCCCAAGCCTCCGGCTGTGATGAGGAATAAAGTATTTCACAGGAGCAGCAGCAGCCCCTGTTTTCTGACGTACCTGAAAGAAAAGTGACCTGAGCACTGCTCTTAGTGGAAGTGTGGCAGGTCTGGATGAGCTGAGGTAGGAACCTGGAGAGCTCTAGTGATGCAGGAGGCTTTATTTCAGGTGCATAAAAACGGATGCATGAGCCCTAATCTTGCTATTTTGTCTCTTGCCATCTTATGGGGTTTTTTTGCTAGGTATAAGATTTTGTGTGCATAGAGCAAGCTGCACAATAATTGCTTTCACCTTCCCTGAACAACCTGAGCTAGTTAATCCTGCTGCAGCAACCAAACAGAAGTTTACCTTGCATAGGAACCTGTTGCAAATCCAGCATTTGGTAGTGAATTATTAGGGAAAGAGTGTGATGATATTTCCCCCTGTATGTCCTCACAGCTTCCAGGTATAATCTTCTGAACTTTTAACCTTCCTAGTTTTTCTTAAGAGAGTTGCTTGTTCTGGTGCTATTTGATCTTTTATTTTTTTTCCTTTTTTTTTCCTTTTTTTTTCTGCTCATCTCTTCAGCTGGATGCATTTCTATAGCTTGGCTCTAATAGGAAAGGGATGAGGGAAAACTGAACTTGCCAAGAAGTTTCTCAAGGCAAAACATTATGGATTATTGTTAGCATATCTATTCAGTAGTGAATCAATATGTAGCTCTATTGCCTACTGTCCTAAGTGCTTTACTATTCTGCGGATATACTTTGAAAATAGGTATAGCAGCAATCTTGGCAGTAATCACAGGTACGTATAGGAGGTGAATGAAACCAAAATGGGCAACACTACCTACCTGAGAGAAGTCGCACATTCCTTTTGAAAGGGAAGTTGTGCCAAAAATGAAGTATGGGAATAATGGGGGTGCCACCCAGCTTGTCTGAGTGTTTTGCTGCTGCTGTTGTGGTTGTACAGAGACAAGAGTAGAGGTATCCCACACCAGGACACGCATACGTGCAGAACTGTCGGTAAAGGTGGCTGGTGGGTGAAGGGCTGAAATGGAAAAAAGCCCAAAAAGCCCCAAAAGCCCAAAGCTTGTGCCATAATCACAAACCTTGCATTGCTCTTTTCAAGGTACACTGTCAAGTTAGGAGAAAACACGCTTTCCCTGCCGGGGTGCCATCACGTGTGTAAGAAGGAAATTGAGGAGAAAAAGTGCTGCCCGGGATTCTGGGGTACAGAGTGCCACGGTAGGTATATGCTGCGGTACTGACAGCTCTAGCTATGGAATAGGTCAAAACATTTTTAACATAAGGCATTAGAGATGATTGATTTTCACTATTCCCCTTCCTGAATAGTCACAAGATCTCCATTATCTACCTAGGAGCATCAAAAGGTACTCAAGAAAGAGCCTTTTCGCTTGTTAGCTATTGGGAAATAAGTCCGGGAGCCAGACCGGACAGTCAGAACACATTATTTTGGGAGAGCTTGTGGAAAGAGGAGGTGGAAAGGGGAGAGAGGGCTGATTTTTACAAGCAATTACAAGTGTGATCTTGTCTGGCCTGTCTTTGATCCCCAGAGTGCCCAGGTGGCTCCGACAATCCCTGCAGTGGCCACGGGACGTGCCTGGATGGCATAGAGCGAAACGGGACCTGCATCTGCAAGGTCGGTGCGCGATTTGCTCTGAGGGCCACGTGCTTTGGCCAGGGGAAACATCACAGAAAAGCAGACGTGGGGAGGGATTTTAAGCAAGGACAATGTTCGGTCAATGCAACAATATAGAAAACTAGCATCGGGTACGTTTTGCACCTCTTCCAGGAGCAGTACAGTGGTTTTGCCTGCCAGAACTGTCGAGATGAAAATCACTTTGGCCCAGACTGTCAGTCAGGTAAGGATGAGCAATGCAGATGAAACCATTTTCCTTGCTGTCCTCTCCACAAATCAATATACACACTGCAACTTCTCAGTTGTTTTATTTTATGAAGCAATTTACGGCCAGTGCAGTCTCACTGCTACAGAAGCCCCTGCCATCTCCTTGCCTGGTTCCCTTGTGTCCATGTAGATCCATGAGCTGTAGCTCCATGAGCTGGGATCTCAGTGCAAGAGCTCACAGGACGGCACCAAAGCGAGGATGACAAGTGCACTCCTTCATTGCTGTAGGACTGCAGGTGTCTAGGAGGAGGAGGAAGCTAAAACACATCTGAGAAGCTTGCCCAGATTTTTCATTCAAGACTGCTCCTAGAGAGCAACCCTTCCTCTCCAGCCTGAGGCTTGCAGCAAGCTCTCTGCAAGCTCCAGCTGGCACAGCTACACTTGCAGTCAGAAATAAGTGTCCTGTGGGAGCTCTTGGTGGGATTATTGGTGGGAAATCAGGGTGAGAAGCCCCAGGGCACTTGGTCAGTGTATAACCAGAGTCCTACCCACTGTGTGGTAGCTCTAAAAGTCAGGGTTGTCTGGACTTCCTTTGCAGTGTGTGACTGTGTGCATGGGGAGTGTGACAGCGGCGTCACTGGAAATGGAAGCTGCACGTGCTACGGAGGCTACACCGGGCCCAGGTGTGAGCAAGGTAAATCCAGGGCTAACTAAATGGGGCTTTTGAGCTAAATAATGAAACGGGCTTGGGTGTGTGGACGTGGCAGAGGGCTTGGGAAGATGATCGGAGTGCAGGAGAACTGGGCAGAGGGACAAGCTGGGGTCTCCAAAGTGAGAATGGCCAAGAGCTCTTTGAGCCTCTGTTCTGGCTCTGTTCTTGCTCTTGCTCTCCCTGCTCAGAGGGGTTCTCTTTGCTGTTTGTTTCCAGAACTGCCCCTGTGCCAGGGCGTGCTGTGCGAGGCCGACAGGCAGTGCGTGGTGAAGCATAACGCAGCCACGTGTGACTGCAAGCCGGGCTACAGGAAAAGAGGGACCACTTGCCAAGGTGACAAACGTCCCTGTGACCCTAGAAGGCCTTCCCTTTGAAAAAATATTCTGCAGCTCTGCGTGGATCCGATGACTGGGACTGCAGTCGTCGACTTAACTGTGGAGGCTTCAGGACCTGATTTTTGGGACCCCTTTGATAGGAATCCCATAGCACTTGCCCATAGGCATGGACTGAATAACTGGTGGGATACTGGTGGGATACATGCTAGATTAGCTAATGCATAAAGGCATGTAATTGGGGTGTTTCTGCAGAGATTTAAATTTAAGTTTGTGTTTATTAAAAGGCAAGTAATATACCTGTGACTAGCTAGCAATGGATCGCTCCATTTTCACTGGATTTTTTGCAGGTTTAGCTGTTAAATTGACTACACTCCAGTTTCAAGTATTCTCAGACATAATGGAAAATCAGAAGTGAATCCAAGCAGCTTCTTTCTGTTACTGCTGTTACTGACCTTGGTGTTATTGACGTAATATGAGGAATGTCTTATCCAAATACCTCCAGTTAAAAAACCCAAGCCCTCTACTCTCTGAAATTGTATATTTGCCTGGGAAATTTTAGAAGTTTAGTAGAATAAATCGTTGGTGCTGCATTCTTCCTGGGCTCTTGGCTTCTTGCTGTGGATTTTATTTGAAAACAGGATTTTGGCTACTCCTTTACCCTTCACCTCTGTGTTTGCAGCTGAGGATCCCTGTGCTTCCTCACCGTGCTCCCCCTCAGCTGTATGCAAGGTTCTTAGGCCAGGGAAGTACGAATGTGCCTGCAAAGCAGGGTTTCAAGGCGATGGGAAGATATGCCAGGCCATAAACCCCTGTGTGGACAACAACGGAGGCTGCCCAGAAAACTCCACAGTCTGCATTTACAAAAGCCCAGGAGAGGTGAGTGCGGGAACAGCACGGGGCTGAAAACAGCCGGATAAGGAGATAAGTGGGATTTCTCACCAGGTAAGAGGTGGTGAATGCAGAGTTATAATCAAGCTTTGTCCTCCCTCAGGCATCTTGTGCTTGCAAACTTGGCATGAGCAGGAGGACTCCTTCCTCCCCCTGCTCTCCGTTCCCCCACGACTGCCGGCAGTACTTCTGCGACGTGACTGCCACCTGCGCCATCGATTCCCACGGGAATCCCAGGTGAGCCGACCGAAAGGCATCTGCTATTGAAGGAATAGCTGCAGGTAGGCTGGCAATTTGGCATTTGGCTGCGCTGAAGGAACAGAGGCCCCAGGGAGGATAATGTGACAAGTCACCTTTTGGGAAGAGCCTGCTTGCAATAACTCCACTGAAAGTAGTACGTTTTACACCAGGACGTGTATATCTTAGCGTGTGAGGCACAAAATGCTTTGAATTTGAGGTAGGAGAGTCTTCTGTGGAAGAATTGGAGGGAATTGGCTCAGGGAATTGGTGGTTATAGTAAGGTCTTATTCAGTTAATGCTCCCTCGCTGTGTGTTACTTCTATCTAATTAGTGTTATTCTAAGAAGCTCCACGTTTGGTTTTGAGGGCTAAATTCTTGTCTCTCTGGTGACTCAGGCCTGTAAATAAGAAACAAATGAGTGTTGCTGAATGACAGGGAAAGGGAGTAGAGGGAAGAGACACCAGACTTCATCTAGCCCTCCAGGGAGCACAGCACCTAACAGTTCATACTCCTTGGATGGGAAATACTGCCAGATCGAAGACCATTTTGGCACAATATCTCCCCAAACACCAGGCAAAGCTTCACAGAGGTTTCTGTGTGTTACCAAGAAGAGCTGGAGCTTCTTTGAGAGACCGAAGGAGAAAGGGCAGCGCCATCCTCTTCGCTCTGTCTCTCCCGTGCTGCTAGAAGGTAGCTCTGCTCCTTGCGTGCTCCAGGCTGGGAAAGCAGCGCCGTGGGTCCTCCTCTGAACACAGGCCAGCGAAGGGGAGGATTCCTGCTCAGCACAAGCATTTCTGGCACGCAGCCCTCGGAGGCTGCACTAATGTCACACACGTCACCTGCCCCGCTCATCTTTGCATCCCTGCACTAGCAGGAGCGTAGCCGGTCCTTGGACAAAATCCAAACAGGAAAAAACGTGGTTATCAGCTAGTAATCTTAAGTGCGTGTGAATCAGGACAGAGATTTTCACACGTAGATAAGCTCTTCTGCAGAAGTCATTAGCCTTGTCACAGCTTTCACTGTCTGAGACAAACCACAACTAGCTGCTGTGCTGGGACTGATGCTCTTCACTGAGCTATGAAGTGGCACCAGGGAGCTATTTATTTGCTGGATTTTCACCTCTATGCTTGTTTTTTATACATGACCCTGCATTTTCAGCTGATTTTTACCAGTACTCACTGAATACTTAGAGAGGAGTCAAAAGCATCGTCCTCTTTTTGGTCAGTCTTGAATTTACTTGCACTTCAGAAGCAAGTAAATTCAATCTTGAAGCTTCAGAATCTTGCACTTTAGAAGCAATTCACCCCTCTTATATTCCTTCTATTTAATTTAGATAGATAGAAATTACTAAATCCTTTCCTACACCTTAAATTTGGGAGTCACCTTCTAAATGTAGATACTGATATGTTGTCCTGCTATAATTTGTCAAACCTGTTGAGAATTGCTTTATAATGGATTGTTATGTTTCATTTTTGTCTCTTAGCTGTGTCTGTAAGGAAGGGGAGATTGGAGATGGAAGAAATTGCTATAAAGATCTCATGGGTGAAATAAATCAACAGAATTTACGAGGACGGTTTTTTAGGAAATTGAACGTTGCCAAGAAGATGTTTGGTAAGGGTCTTCTGAATTTCTGAGGGGAATGGAGCAAAGGTTGGGGACAAGAGTGTGTTAGCAAAGGTCAAAAACTGCTGATAATAGATTTATTTCACAGTCTACGTCCATGTGCTCCAAAATAAGTCACATATCAGCTGTCATAAGTCAAAATAAGCTCATATAAACAGTTCTGGACTGTGAGCTGAGAAAACTATTGCAAAGATCAATGTTATTTTGCATTCCATCAGTCCGCAGAAGAAGAGAATCAACAATTTTGTGGGCAGATGCTTAAAACTAATAGCCATCAAGGTGGCCTGTGATACCTTAGGAGTCCTTCCACTTCTTTACATATATATACTGGTCGCTTGCATCAGGTGAAGATAGGTAAACTGGATTATATTGTTAACTAGAGCAGTAATTATTGCTGGAGTTAAATTATATGCCTAATAACTAGCTTATGTTTTCCTTGTTCTTGCAGCTTCTGGTTGTTCGATGCTGCTGACCAAATATGGTCCTTTCACAGTCTTTGTACCGTCCCTTCTCCCAATTTACGATAAAATGGAGTTTAATGTAAGTTTTCTTGCTTATAGCAAGTTTTTACTGTCTTACCATTTCTTCCTGCTTGGCTTCTACTGCCTGTACAAGCTAAATGACAATGGAGAGATGTTTTGGGAAGCAGTATTTACACAAGCAATCTCCTGGGGAGATCTTGGTTGAGTTACACTCTCATGATGGATGCTACAGACCTGGCATTATTTTGAAATCTTCTGTCTTTGCCTTCAATATTCACAGAGCTTGTTTGTTTTAATGTCGGGGAATGTAAGCTCAGAAAGTTGTAAGTTTTTCTGGTCATTCCTCGTGGAAAGCTCCTACGTCCTGTGTGTGGCGATGCTCAAAACTCTCTAATACCCTTTTGAGCAGAGGTTTTCACTGTAGTAAGGTCCTGTGCATGGGTCCCAGTGGTAACTTCTAGAAACACAGAGAACAGACCAGGAAGGGCCCTTTGGTTGTCTAGTCCATCTGGAGACCCAAGGGAGGGTCAGTTCTATCTAAATCCATATTAGAAGATTGTCTTAGAAAGTGCCAGTGATGGAAAGACCAGAAAACAAAGGAAGAAACCACGTATAAACTCAGTGCCTCAGAGCATGTACATGGCCCAGCAAAAACAAAGACCATCTGTGAGGACTTGATGCAGGTTTTGTGATCTGGAGATGCAGGGATAGCTTTAAAAATGCCCAAATATAGTAGGTTTCTCTGTAGAGGCGCTCTCTGAAGGTGGGGGATTGCACTTAGGGGTGAAGCTGTTTCCCTGGGTTTGGGTGAGCACACGCAAGCAGAAGCACAGCTCTGTGGCCAAGCATATATGCTAAGAATTCCTGTATGTGTTAGCTTGGAAAAAGGTACAGATATGGAGTTAGTGATATTAAAGCACATGCCCTTTATCTCCTTTATTTGGTCTTTATACCCAAAGGACACCCTGGCGGAGCAGTTATGCAGAATCCACATTGTTCCTGGTATGCATCTGATAGAAGACCTGGTAAAGACCAAGACTCTGTGGACTTTGTCTGGACACCAGCTAACATTCAATAGCCAGGTAAAGCATCCCCTAAACTAAACACAAGTCCTGCCTGCTTTTGTGTAGGGTTGACCAGGGCTCAAGCATGGTTTTCTTGCTGGGAAAAGCCCAGGCAGGTTGTGTTTTCTCGGGCTTGGGCTGCAGATTTGGGTTTGCTAGAGCACCGAGTACCTTGATATCCAGTTTATAGGTTACATTTGGCATGCTAACATCTCACATAGCTTCAGTGTATGGTTGTGTACGATGGAAAAGGACCAGACATCAGCTGTGGGACTGTAGAATTCAGGGAACTTGACTCACTGGCTTCATATGGAGACTTTTTGTGGACATTATGAGCTAAGAAAAGCAACAGCCAAAGCTGCAGCCTCTAAATTCTCTGCTCTGGTAGCAACTCCAGCTACGTCCTTGCCTTGGTGATCTGTAGGGGGGAGCACACTGAATGGAGCCTTGGCTTGCAGATACCGTGTTGTGATACCATGGAGATGTTTACCACAGGAAAATAACCTTGCATTGTAATCCAGATATACAGCAAATCATTTCGATATCAAGACCTGCCAGGGGAACTGTACAACATCCTGCAGTCCAACATACCGGCCGCTAATGGCATTATCCATATCATTAACACCGTAAGAAAAAAACCCAACATTGACAACCCTGGAAACCCTGAGGTACAGAGACAATCTCATTTCTTCTATTTTATGGAATAATAGAATAAACACTTTAAAATTTTTCATCGGTCTCTATTGCATTTTGAAATTAGACTCAGAAAAGTGGTCGCCGGGTTAAAAAGATTTAAAATGAGGACAAATAATAACTGAAAACTTTTGTGTTTTGAACTCCTGTCTTGAATTTAAGACATTAGGAAGGGATTTAAGAGTTCCCACTCAGTCTCTGCTTTAATAAGCAACCCGTGAGCATTCTCTACAGAAAGGTATTCCAGCTTGTGCTCAGACCTTGCTTTAGACCCAGCCTTTTTTTTTTTTTTTTTTTACCCCTATTTGTATCTTCTTGCAGAAAACCATTGGGGAGATCCTTGCTTCAATGGAGATCTTCAGTCGATTTGAAACTATCCTGGAGGTAATCATCCTTGTTGGCCTAGGCAGGTGCTGCACTGCTGCTACTGCAAAACTAACTACTACTTTTATAGGACTTTTTAATGACAGAAATTCACTAACTGTACTTGTGATACCAGATATGATGCTAGTGATAGATGATTTTCACTAGTTATACCTCAAGTGGGTTGCCTCAAATTTCCTCTCCCTTTGTACAAGACCCCTCTCGCTGACTTGTGCTACATCCATGGGGAAATCTTTCATTGCTTTGCTGTTAAACTTTTGCAGAACTGTGGCCTACCCGCAATACTGGATGGACCAGGCCCCTTTACTGTATTTGTACCCAGCAATGATGGTGTGGATAAGCTGAGAGATGGGAGACTCATTTATCTTTTCACAGAGGTAAGAGTTAATAATAATTTAATAGTCTTAAGTGTGTTGCATTAGGGTTTCCTGGAAGAGCTCGTGTGATCTGAATGGAAGCAGGTAAGAGAAGTACATTGGGTCAGATGGTCTAGTCTGACTTTTGGCCTTTTTGGGGGTTTTTTTTTTGGCTTTTGGGTAGGGGGAAATGAAAAAACTTGTTCTCCAAGTGAATGTACTATAATGATACCTAGGCAATATCAGTAGTCAATTAAAAGAAACTTGTCTCCTAGTTCCTGAGCATTGAAGGAATGACTAATTATTGTGCTGTCTTCTTTCCTTAGGGCATAAATAAACTTCAGGAGCTTGTGAAGCATCATATCTACACATCAGGAGAGGTAAGACAAGCAGCTCCAATTTTAGATATATGGGGGCCAGCCTATGAACATCAGTGTGGTTTGATGGCTGGAGGCTGGAGTATCAACGACTTCAGCTGCTTCTTGAGCAGAAGGTGGTAGAGACGTGATCCAGGGTCTGACGAGCCAAAAAATTTATCGTGGAAGTAGTTGCCAAAAGGGAAATCTTGTGCATTTTCATCCATAACACTGAGATGTGATAGAAGTTACTCCTAAGTGAAGAACTGGTCAAAACTCCCCTGCTCCTTTTCCTGGCTTGTAAGGCCTTTCCCTTGCTAATCTGACCCTGCTGACAGCTGTATGGGTAAGGACAAACACTCAGTTTTGGTTGTGCTGCACTTCAGCTTCCCTAGGGAACCAATTCCGAGGCTCTTGTGACCTTGCAAACAGCTCCCACAAAGCCCTGAATTTCTCTCTGACCCATTGTGCACATTGGAGATATTTCCTGAAATGTAAATGATAAAGCCAATTGCCTGTAAAAATGTTGGGTTTTTTTTATTCCCACTGTTTCATGGTACTGTCCCCTCGTGTTTGTATTTCAGGTGACTGTAGAGAAGCTGCTAATGATGCCACACCTTGTTACTATGGCTAACCAGGTACTAACCATCAACATCAGCACAGACGTAAGTATCACTCAGAACCCTTTTGGGCAAATCCCTTTTGCTAGGAGAAAAAATGGTTCTGGTTTTGAACACTGTGCTTGGGGACCAACTCTGCCTCCTCCTCTGCTTAATAAACTAGAGTTATTTAAAACTGCTGAATTATTTTTGCTTCTCATCCCCTCTGTGACTCCACTAAGGGACTTGACCATTTTCTGGGGCTGCACTTGGTGGGTTGGACTAGCTGTCTCCTGCACTAGTTTTATGTCATTGGCACTGTCAAACAGGGCGAAAAAGCAGGTAAATTATTTGTTTTTCTACACCAGGGAAGAATTCTGATGGATGAATCGGGGGTCCCCCTAAATATGAGAAACATCGTGGCATCAAATGGGATCATTCATACCTTGGACGGCATCTTCATCCCTCCTTCGATTGTGCCCATTTTGCCTCACAGATGCAATGAAATTCAGCATAAAATTGTGAGAGTAAGTTGACTTGTCCCACTCTCCTGCCAATAGTTGCCAGTTCCCAGTGCAAAATTATCTAGTTGTAGGTAGTTGTTTTCTGGCAGATTCCACACCACCCCTGTGTTCTTCCTTGTACCCTCGTTACTAACTCAGCTGGCAGTGCCTTGGTCCCATCACTGTCAACATCAACAGCAGCACTCACAAGCAGGGACACGTTCTGCTACCACATATTCCCCCCTAAACTGTTCTGTACAGCTTGGTTTAGGTCCTTGCTCTGCACTTTGCCTCCTGGTAGGTTACTGAAGAAAGAATATGAGGTTTTACTAAGCAAGTGATTTCTGATTTGGCACCACACGGTCAATCCAAAGAGGGATCCACACACCCTCCTGATTTAGGAAGGCCTTCTGCATGGATGCCCAAAGAGAGCACCCTGTGTTGTCCAGCTTAGTCACATAGGCAGTGGCTACAGGTTCACAGAGACAGATCCTGCCCTGCAGTCAGGTTCAAACCTCTCTCTTGCAGTTAAGTGAAAAACTTATTCCCGTTCAGAGCCTGCAAGTTCTCTTTCAGAAATGTTTTGATACATGTCGTGATGTTTGGAGAGCAGTAGCTCTGCAATGTCCTTGGCATGGGGAGTGGGTGCCTTTGAGCAGATTACATTTTTCTCTCTTGTTTTCTCAACAGGGTTCTTGTGTGGATTGTGAGGCCCTTAACAGCAGTGTTTGCCCACCTGGCAGCACAGAAATGGTGAGTATTTCTGATTATTTGCTTAGTTTCTCCTCTGAAGGATGACATGCAGACACACTGACAGACAATCCGCGATGCAAGCCACTTTCAAACAAATGGAGAGCAGGAACCAGCTCAGGCCCAGCTCAGGTGTATAGATCTGAGACAGGTCACTGGACATTATCCCAGCAATCACCTGCTGCTCTCCCCTCTCTCCCTTCCCCTCTTACCCCATTTCACTCTCCCTTTTCCTGCCCTCTCTCCCCACCTCCTCCTCTCTTTTCTCTGACTCCTGCTCATCCCTTGCCCACTCCTTCTCTCTCTCTGTTTCTCATTCTCTTTCCTTGCCCTTTTTTAACTCCCTTCCTTCATCTCTTCTCCCACTCTCCCCACCACCTTGCTCATTCTGTCCTTGCCATAAGCACGATTAGAAACAAATAATGCCCCCTAAAAGGGCAGCCCCTTGGCTCTGATTTGTGGCCTGCTGGAAGCAAGAAGAAGCTGCCAGGTGCCTCCTTTCATGATAGCCATGCCATAAAGGCATCTCGCTCACCACAGCTGGCACCATGGTGAACTTCCTCAGCTTAGAGATAGGCATAGGTGCTCTCTGCAGCAAAAGGAGCAGAGGGGAAGGTCACAGCGCTGAGGACTTGTGCTGTTTCTGCAGGAAGCAGCACTCTCCCCCAAGGAATGTGTCTACGTCCATGACCCACAAGGGCTGAACGTCCTGAAGAGGGGTTGCGCCAGGTACTGCAACCAGACTGTCACGGTGAGTGGGACGCCAAGCCGGGAAGCTCCCGTTGCCTTCACAGGTTCAGCCCAGCTTCTCCTTATCCACTGCAACTGGCTGAGGGAAAACTCGGTGAGGCAGCAAGAGGAAAGCCGTCCTGCAGGAAAGCTGCCCCGGGCTCCCCGTGAGCAGGCTACGTGCTGGAAAGCAGCTCGTGGAGGCTGCTCCAAGCAGACCAGCCGAGCTGGAGGAAGCCACAGGGGACAGAACCGTGTCGCCTGTGGCACGTTGCTCCAAGCACCCTGTTTTAGGCACCTCTCTCAGAGGAAATGGGGTGCCATGAAAGGGCCTTGCGCTGTGAAGTGATTGCATCCTGTTTATTGAGCGCTGTGGGATGACTGGGGAAGATAGTGCTTGTCCCAGTTTAGAGATCTCACATTCCTCTGCAGTTCCTGAGCTGTCACAGTGCCCACCGTATGATGTGATTTGCGAGGGTCTCACTAGATATCAGCTGCATGTTTGCCTTATGACCTCCATTTGTCCTTCATGACAAGGCCAGCATTCATCCTGCACTGTCCCTCCCTTAGCAAGGATAAAGCAGGAGCAGGAGGGCTCCTACACTGTCACAGAAAGTGCAGAAGGTAGTGGATCGTGAACAAAAACAGGGATGTGGTTGGAAAATTTAAGTATGGGAGAGCCTAGAGATGTAAATACACAAAGTCTGGTTCTGAGTAGTCCATGGGCCCAATGGGGAGGACCGGTATTTCAGCTCTGTGAGGGCAAGGGGACTCCAGACAATGCTTGCTGAGTCAATTGGCACTTCAGTGATTCCGCTTTTGTTTCAGAAACTTGGATGCTGCAAAGGATTCTTTGGTCCAGACTGCACGCCCTGCCCAGGGGGATTTACCAGCCCTTGCTATGGCCGGGGAAACGTAAGTGTCAAAGGACCTGCTGTGCTGCAACGAGGCAGAGGTGCTAAAGAGCATTCTTAGCTTTTACGTCATTTCATGGCTGTGTGGGTCATTTTTCATTTA
>JAVCKT010003991.1:0-20729 GCA_032273925.1 Rhynchotus rufescens
TGGATTTCCACCCATCAAATGACTTTTTTTTTTTTTTTTAAAGAAAACATGAGGGCTATGGACTCTTGGAGAACATTTCAGGAGCTGCTTTTGTTACACACCCTGGTTATTACCAAGAATTTTGTCTTTCTGCGCCATTGAAAACTTCCACAAAATGCTTCTGGCCTCTCTGCTGCCAGCACGTTTTGCTGCTTCAGGAGCAAGAGTTTGTTTTCTTTGTGAATTCTTCACCAGCTTGCCCAGCCCGCCAGGAGGGAGGGCAAGCCTTTGCTTTGACGTTGTCGAGCGCATGATATTTGTGTGGACAGTTTTGCGAGTCCCGCATTAAGCGACGTCCTCAGTCTGCCAATTCTGCCAGCACTGTTTTCCCAGTGACAAAAGGACTTTAGTACAGAGGAAATGAAGCAATAATTAAAGCTTGAGGTAGACAACTCTGCAGCAAACTATCTAGCAGAAGGACACAACTTATATTGCCTTAACTTTAATTTGTAGTACTGTTTTTTATAATGCTACTTTGAAACCTCTCTTAATAGTGTTTCTCAGCTCTTATCACAATGGCCTCAAGTTGTGGTGCACTTTACTTTTGGTACTAAGACAGCAACCCTCAAGCCATTTAGTGTTTTTCTAAATTAACAAATTGTGTAACTTTTTTTTTTTCCCCCTCAGCAGTGATAAGAGGAGCAGGGCTCTCCTGCCACAAATTGCAGCAGGTTTTGGTTACTGCGTGGAAGGATGTGCGTGCAGACACTGCGGGTGATAAAGACAGCAGCTGGTGGTGTAAATGGCCCTGGAATTTGGGCAGAGTGAGGGAAATTGGTTGAACCTGTTCATCAATGTGCACTTCAGGTACAGGTGGCTCAGCCAGGAGGTTTTGTGGTCCTGCTGCTGCCATCTCGTGGCCAGCTGGGATATCTGCTCAGTTTGCATCCAAACTAAACCAACCCCTGTGGCCTTCTCAAGTTTCCACCCGAGCAATATCCCCATGTTTAAGGAAGAAGGTCGTGGTGGTGGTGGCAGGTCCACCCTGTCCTCCCTGAGCTCCTCTCGCAGCTGTGCCTGGAGAGCTCCAAAGAGCTGGTGCTTCCTGGGGTCCCCCTTGGGCTGGGGGACCCACCCTGTCCCTCTTTCATTATTGCCCACCGTCATCCATAAAAGCACATTCCCCGATGCTCAGGATGCTCTCCAGGAGCGCCCCAAAGTGCCTTTCTTTGCCTGAACTCCTTAGACATGACTGCATTTTGGGAGAGAGGCTCTGGCCTCACTTGAGCCTTCAGTAATTCCCTTCTGCGAGCACGAGCTCCCTTTTGAACCTGGTTTGGAGTTAGCTCTGTCCTCTTGGTGCAGGTGACATCAACATTTGGGCCTAACTGGTACCAGTCTTTAAGTTGCAAATGGTATTTTTTAATTTGTGGAGGTTTCTGGAAGCGTGTTTCAATTTGAGCCAGCTCAGATTCTTGTGAACTTGCATTGGTGCTGAACACAAAGAAGTGCAGAGCCCAGGTGAGAACCTTAAACTAAAACAGTGTTTCAGAGTGTTAGAGTGGCTTTGAGTGACCTTTAGTCCTAACTTTCTAAGCTAGTAAGTGAAAGAAAAGGTGGGGGGGTAGGGAAACTTTTTTTTTAAATAGGTGCTTTTAGGGAATTTCTACCTAGATGTCTTTGGACTTGAGTGCCATCATGAAGGGCTGATTCCTGGTGTGTGTGTGTGTATAAGTTCTGTACATAGCTATGGGTGCTGGGTGCTGATGTGTTAGCCCCTCTCCCCAGCCCCTCTCGTGCTTTTCCTACGTGTTGTAGGAATTCTGTGAATTGCCATAAGCAGTTTAGCTAGTGCTTGGATCTGACAAAGCTGGGACACAAGAACAGCCTTAATGTGCAGCCCAGGCAGTAGGGGCTGCTCCTAATAACAAGGGCTACCTGAAGTAATGATTTATAGGCTCAGGCTTTTCCCTGACTGGTCAGTAATATCATCTTTATTCCTTTGTTAAGAACTGGTACCTGCTTCTCTATCTCCTTTTCCTGTGGTTTCTTTCAGCCTTGGGAAAATGTTGCCTTAGAAAGACAGTGGGAAAAAGAATAAGAGCTGTTAATATCTAAGCAATTCTTTCACTTCCTACCAGGTTAGTTACCACCTTGAAACTTAAACAGCAAAACCCCTGAAAGCTGCTGTGGATGAGGAGTAAATGCGACAGTAGCTGCGTTATCAGCCCCTTCTGAAAGGGACAGGTGGCTTTTATAAATACCAAAGATGAGAGCAGCACCACGACTATAAATGGTGAGAATTTGCTGTGGGGAAAATGCATTTTTACTGCCTATTTTTGAACTGTCTTCTGAAATCTCAGCTTGTCCACATTTTCTTCATATTACCATGTTTTGAGGCAAAGGCAGAGCTATTCAAAGGCACGAAGAGCAGCTGGGTCCCTCACGTCTGTCACCTTTACTGTCCAGTGTAGACGTCTTTGAGGCTGCTTCCCGGGAATCTCGCTCGTCCTTTTCTAGGTGTAGTTTTTGTCTCTCTGCCTCCTGAGCCTGTTCCCTACTTCCTAGTGTTGGTAACTGTGGGTAAAGGGTAGTGTCCTGTTCCTGGGATCCCTGCTTCACGGCAAGCAGTGTAGGAGTCCTGTAGGGCTGTCCCACCCCTCCACCTTAGCCAAACATTTTTATTAGCTGCTGCTGTATACCTATAATTATCTGCTAAATCAAGATCAAAGTATCCTTTAGCTCTTCTCTTTCAGCTGCAAAAAAAATGTTTTCTTGCTTGTTTGTTTGTTTCCAACTGCATATTCCAGGAGTAATTCCAAGCTAAACTCCTGGTGGATCTGACCCCACGTTACGCTGCCCGTTCATCTCTGTATCCTGCCTAGCACCAAACTGCACTTAAGTGTTTCTTATCACTGTGCCCTGATTCTGCCTTAACGTGTGAGCTGAAAGAAAAAGTGTTCTGTAAATACTTAAAAGCTGTTACTAAATTGCACTGTAAGATGTGGCAGATATCTTGGGTGATGCTGGGGAAGCCAACTTTTTATGGAACGATCTTTGTATTGTGTTGTGTAAATAAAACTCTTAAGTAAACACAGTTTTGCTAAGAGGCCTAAGCCTGCACTTCCTAAAGCTGTACAGCAGACACAGGAAAAGAGGTCAGGATGGGCCTGGCCTAAGTAGCTGCAGCAGGTAAGTGTCACTTCAGTTTAACAACTTCAGAGGCCTTTTTTGATGCTTTCCTATTTCAATTTTAGAAAGGGATAATAAGCAGAGGGAAACAGTGGTAGAAATGGAGACACTTCCCTCTTCAACCCTTTTGCACCAGCCCAAACCTTAACTTCACCAGTGCGCCGGCTCCCTTCCTGGCTCAGTGCTTCCCCTTCAGCCCAGCTGGGCCTAGGCCCTTCCTCACACCTTCTCCCCCTTGCTCAAGCCTCAGCAGAAGAGCCCTTGAAACACATCCCATGCTGAAGCTGGAAAGAAAAGCCAGGCTGGCCAAACCTGCTCCAAAGCTCTTTTTCCTTTTCTAAAAATTAAGGCTATTTTCCCTAGCACACTAACCAAGAGCAGAGGTTGAGGGGGGTGAGTGGGGCTGTCTCGTCCCTGTGCTGCTCTCCTCCCACCAGTGCACTGAGCTGGCACAATCCCTCGTGCTCAGCGCCTCTCTGCACTGCTGCCCCAGGCCAGGCTCTCTGTAAGCCCCAGGCTTTTGTGGCACAAGGCACAGCAACTTTAGGAAGCAAGGAAAAATACCCTAGCAATCCACCTCCTCCTCCTTTCTCCTACTCCACATTTAAAGTAAGAGCCAAGCAAGTGACAAATAATTTATACTTTAATACAGAAAAGAAACAACACAGCTCCAGGGCTTTGTAAATACCACAGGTAGCACTTCAGTATATCTAGAAGAATACAACATTTGACTCTGCCTGAATAACAGATGGCCATGAGATAAAAGGGGGGGAAATAAGTGCAGATACATTTTTTTTTCAAATTATTTCAGCATTCCAAGGGCAGTTGCTCTACTAAAAAAATAAAATCCTATAATAAGAAGCTCCGGAAGCACAATGGCTTTTTTGGGGTGCCAGCGAAAGAGTCCCTACAAGGCATGGAGGGGCTCTAACGCCAGGCAGTCCCCTGGCAGCAGCGGGCTGGGTCCCTGTTTCTAACCAGCTGCTGGACTCCTCTGCCAGGCCTTGCAAGCAGGGAAGGCGGCTGGGGCAGCCCCATGGATTCCGGGGGGCTGGGACGCGGTGCCCGGCGCTCACATCCCGTGGGGACCGTCACTGGCCGCTGCTCAACAGCACCGCGGGGCGCGGGACGCGCAGGGCTCAGCAACCCCCCCATTCGGGTCCCGGGAGCGGAACAGGGCTAAGCTCCAACCCCAACCAGTCAACACCAACACACACTGACCTAAAACCTACACTGCTGATAAATAAATAGATAACATCAACCCCACGGGGCCCGGGTCAAGCTCCATCCCTGCCCTTGCTTGACTTTGGGGAGCAGCTCCTCACCCAGGCAGGGAATGCATTTGGGCAGATTAATATTCCATATATCCACCTAAATTTGATCTACTATCTAATTTGATCTACTGCCTAATTAGAAGCTCTCACCTAAAGAAACAACCAAAAGTGATCGCAGCCCCTCTCCCTCACCTCGGGGCTGACACTTAAGGCCACTTCTCCAGCCTGCAGCCAGCGAGCGGCTCCAGCGAGAGCCTGGAGAGATTTCCAAAAGTTGCCGGGGGGCCCTGGACGCCCTGGACACTCAGTGGGGCCTTAAGCACTGCTGGAAATCTTCCCGGAGGCACTTGGAAAAGGAAGGAACCTATTTGCTGCACTTGGGAAAGAAGTTAAGAACAGGAACACTGCAAGTAGAAACTAAATATATCAGCACGTGTAAGCACTGGCCAAGAGGGCTTGATTTGCTTTTTAACTCAAGTAGCAGTCATAAATCTTCACGGTAATTTGTGCTCAATACTGTCACATTACTTAAATAGAGAAAACCAAATGCCCTTAGCACCAAAACAGTGACGATCTTTACTAGTAAGTTTATCTTACACTTCACAGACAGATTCTTTAAAGAACAATAAAACCTGCATGATGAAGCAACCCTGATAATAAAGGATTAAATCTACAGGAGCAGACTGACAGCCCACCTCTCTTTTACCAATTATGACCAAGCAACTCCATGGCTAATTGCTACAGCTATTAAGAGCAGTCGCTGCAAGAGCAGAACTGACCTGAACTCGGGAACTTTGAAGGGGATCTCTCTCCCTCTCTCCTTTTATGTATTTGTTCTGAAGGCCTCCAAGTTTTCCTTGCACCAGCATCATGCTTAAGGTGGCAAGAACTCTTTATCTGGGCATGGAGAAATCTACAGTGCCATCAGAAATGAGAGCTGGGCAAGGCAGACCCATTCCAGTTAAGCTGGCAGCACAGAACGCTGTGTCCTATTTGGGGCGTTAAGCAAATCCATGGGGAACTTGGTGCTGCAGGAGCAGGACAAGCCGGTCTCCTCCACTGCTGGGGGAGCTCAACCAGCCTGGCACCCCACAGAATTGGGGTGCCAGCTCCTTCGGGCCTAAATCCAAAGAGAACTAAGTGGTAACTCACAGACTATCATATATTCAGCGTATCAGTGGAGAGCTGGTCCCAGATAAAAGCATTTGCCCTGTTGAAGGCTGCTTTATTTCTGATATTTCTTACCTGCCTTACAGCGAAGGGGCCCCATCGATTCCGAAGTGGGAAGACAGGAGCTGCCTCTCAAAGCTGCGCCGGGCCCCGCGAGCGGAGCACGCCTTGCAGTCAGTAGAACTCTGGCTAAGCTGGAGGGGTCAGGGGTTTTACGTGGCTCTTACCCTGCCTGTACAGAGAGCTCCTCCACTGGCTTTTGTCTTAGGAGGAAGATGGAGGAGAAAACTGAAAGTCTTCACCACACACAGTCACCTCTATCACATCTATTTTCCTACTAAATGATTTAGTTTGTAACATATTAACTGTAGTCTTCTGTTTTCTTTCTTTTTTGTTTTTTTCCTTCAGCACAATTACCTGTTTTACCAAACTGAACAGCAACAATATCCCTAAGACAGGTGTGATTCCCTCTTAATGCAGAAGTGTATACAGGCAAATTCCTGTGATCAGGAACACGCTTCCTATCAAACCAGTCCCATCTCTCCGAGAACAGCAGTACAATTCACGGGATGCAAAGCCAGGTGGCAGTGTAGGCAGATTCCCTCTCCCTGGTATTTTGCTGTCACAGCAGTGCTACATTTCTGCTGGTTGATGAAAGGGTGAAATCTGTCTTGCTCGACGCTCGCTCCTTTGTAACTGATTAGCACAAAAGCAAACCTAAGTGCCTAATGGTAACAGAAAGCTTTGTCTCGAGAGGCCTGGGATTGCCTCTCTCCTATCAAAAACGAGGAGCTTCCAAATACCTCTGCTCTTCCTTTAGAAGCTTAGGCAAGAGACTCAGCACCACCGATCTGGAAGCTCTCGCACTGGAAGCGAACAGCAGCATTTCTTTCAGGTTGAGACAGCGTTGCTTTTGATTGCACAGTTAGACGAGGGAGTGTGGCTCTTTATTAACATGCTTGAAATAAGACAACGTAGTAAGAGCATGGACAAGGATAAAGCACCTTGCAGGAGTTTGTGTTCCATCGCCCGGGACGAAACCATGCCGAGATGTTTCCAGGTCAAGCAGCCCCATCGGCCCTGAGCCAGCACTAATCTGGTAGATCGTTAACAGCCATTTGGGAGAAGGGGGCGTTTAGCCTGTCCAGTTCATCTACCTGGGGCGGGTGATGCATCAGTATCTCGTGCTCCTCAGACACGTCGTCGCCCACAGTGACGAGGTTTGTTAGAGATTTGCTCCGAACGCACTGGAAGTCGACGTGACGGCTCTTGCCCTCTTCCTTCTCCCACGACATCTGGATGAACGGCCGCTGCACGTAGTTGTAGATCACCTCCGAGCGGCCGCCGGGCCGCCTCTTCACCTTCTCTTTGCAGGTGGGATATCCTGGCAGCACAGACGGACAGACAGTTACAACACACTCTTTGGACTCGCCAAAGCCAACTCTCTCCTCTGGACAACTCTCTCCTCTGGACAAGACTATCCAGACAGGAGGGCAAGAGAAAGAGACGGGGGAATTTGGTTGACAAATGCTCCTATTTCATAATTACCAACACTGGCTTGTGAAAAACTGTTTTCTTTCCCCCAGGATGAGGCTACAGCCATTGTGTGTGGCCACTGCGATCAATGGCTGCAAAGTGCTGGCTGTTATGCGAGCAATCAATGGCTATAAAAATGAGATCATCTTCCCCAGGACAGAGCACAAGGTTCTCCAAGCTCCCCGAGTAAATGCTTGGAGCAGCAGGAATGCAGGAAACACGATTCCTTTTTTCTACTTCCTTGGTCCTAAAGACAGGAGGCTGAGAGAGAGACTGCCAGCAGAGGATCAACCTTTATTAGAGACCAAAGAACCCACACCAGAAGTCTCCGGCACACAAATTCATAGAAAAGCAGGATTTATCAGCTAGGGAGTGACTCATTTTAGAATTTCCTTGGCTGAGGAAATACTTTTACCTTCAATGCCAATGCGAATGTTCTTCAGACCCCGTTCCTTCAATACGGCTTTTGCAACGTCGCGATTCTCAATGTACTTGAAGAATCTGTACAGCTTGGAACTGTAAAGGACTTGAGAAATAAAACGGCTCATTAGAAACTGTTAGGAGGAACTTTCTGCCCGTTTCTGAAACGCACAGCTGTGGGGGTGCCAAAATAAGTGCTCTGTTTTCCCAGAACTGCTTCAAGTATCCCCTCTCAACACTGAGATTAGCTCAGCTCCCTTGGCAGGAAGGCATTGATACATGTTATATTCTGGATAGCAGGAGACTTGGAAAAAGCTTGGAAAAAGCTTTCCTGCCCCCTGTTCTTCCCTATTGCCCCACTACTACCAGGGTGTGCAGAGAGCCAGGAGGCTACTGCACTAGGGGCACAGGCAGGAAAAAGAGGGACGTGGCTGTCACAGCTGAGCCCTCATGACCTGATGTGAGCTCCAGCATCAACCGAGAGCTCCTACTTTGTGAGTACTCCTCTCCCATCGGAGGGGGATGATCTTCATCCCAGTCCACGGTGTCCTCGTCCGTCAGCACCACGATGTGGCATTCACGTTCCCCCTTCCTGGCGCTATCCACCATGATGGGCAGGATCAGCTCCTCCAGGTAGCTGTCAAACTGCTTGTGAGCACCATCGTTGGACAGCTCGTGGAGCAAAGCACCTAACGAGACAGGAATCACAGGCTGAGCTTTAAAGTTATTCCCATTTTCACATTAAAAACCGCACTGGATCAGGATCAGAGCACTCTGCACCACCCAGAGCACCTCATCAGAGGTGATTTCTCTCCGTACTTACTTAGATCCTGACATTTGATTGTGTTGAAGTCAAAGTTGATGCAGAGGTAATCGCACGTGTCTCGAAGGTCTGGGATTGAAATCCCATCAGGGCAATTAATGATCCCCGTTTTGTAATAATCCTGCAAATTAAAAGGACAAGTTTTGGAAAGAAAATTCAGGACAGCTTGGACATCAGTCATTTTCAATTAGCTTTTTGTTCTGTTAACCAATATTTGTTAGTTATGACGGAAAGAAAGAGCTCTATGAACAGCAGAAATAGCCCTGTTTGTCCAAGGAGGGCCTCTTGGCAGATTCTCTTGGGTCTGATAAAACATGAACTCCAGTTAAAACTTCTCCCATAATGTGGGGTTTCATAATATCCTATATGCTTTTATATGTAACCAGGAAGGCAGGACAGAGCTCAGGAACTACATGATACATGAAAGTTAAAAGGCAACATGGACAAATATCCACAACGATGATTCATACTAAGATCTACTATAAACGTTTAGCTAAACATGGAACAATAATAAAAGAGTATGTCCCGAGGGGTACACAGCTGCTTGGGAGACAAATCAATTCTGCCCATGTGACAAGAGGTCTTTTTCCTCCATCTGCAAACATCATCTTACCAGCACGGTCCGGAAGACAGCTGAGCTAATTCCTTCTGCAATTTCATATTCTCCCTTTTCATTCGGCCGCGTGAAGTTATATTCTCTTCCTGGTCCAAACATCCTAAACAGACAGAAGTCCATATAAATGTACAAGTAAACACGGATGCAGCCCTACTAGAAATAGGTGCCTGGAGGCTAAACATAACCAGTGATACCACAGGTAGACAGTATTTTTTTCCCCATTCTGGAAGGGAAGTTACCAGCTGCAAACAGATATACTGCTCACCAACAAGGCAAACCCTTGGACAGAAGGTGAAAGTAGTCCACATTTAGTTAAAAGTGCACATCGGTTAAAACATGCGGACCAAAGGGAGAATGTTGCCTAGAAATCTACTGACTTCTCTATATATCTAATTATACCTTCAAGGCCTTGCAGTCCAGTTCAAAACAAGCCCAACTCTGTTTAGTTTATGAGCATGGATGAGATCCCGACATGAACAATATATGCCTGAATGCCCTGAAAATGGCAGAAATCACTTACCTTCCCAGCATAGTATCAGGGTGAGCTGTGAAAATCTGTGGGTTCACTGCAAATCGAGTGCCATCTACCACAAGGGTCACTTTCTCCGGAGCCTGTGCTTGTGAATTGATGCCTGAAGACAAAGTGCTGCCTCCGTGGCGTTCCTGGGTATTAAAATATTCTGGCTGTCTTTTATTCCCGTCTTGGAAGTGACAGCCGTGTGTGTCTTCAGAGGTGGACAACATGCTACTGATCTGGGGACTCACCAGGAAAGCAGCATGTCGGCATTCGGGATCCAAACCTAAGAGAAACAGACTGTGTGAGGACAAAATATCATGTAATACTAAAACCTTTTAGTGCAATGAGAAACACCAGCAGAGAATGGGGATATGCTCAGCTTTTAGGGTAATTTTATACAGCAGAAGGCTATGCTGCATTTTTGACTTGAGACAGCAACTCAATTCTCAACAAAAATCTTCCCAACCTTAATACCTCTTGTTAAAGCATAATAGAGAGACCTTTCTCTTTTCCACCAGCATGGCAAAGTAGGACATGGATATCCTGCGCTCCCCAGCTGCAAGTGTGCCTTTTGCCCAGAGCGAGCTGCCTTGGGACACTTGAATTTTGGCAATAATGTTATCACCTGGCAAAAAAATCTGCCTTAAAGATTGCTATAAAGCAAACACAGATTTTCCTCACCCTCAGACCTCGGACCTGAAGAGGGGCTGTGACCTCCTAGCACCACGTTGTTCTCTTGGGGCTCATGGCCGGGTGCAGTTGTGTTTTCCACGGAGCAACTGGGGTCGCGGTTTCTCGACCAGCCTGTCCCAGCAGCACAGTTCACGTTCATGCTGGGCCTCCGCGGCGTGAGGTGGTGGCTGCGTTTCCTAAGGGAAGAGCTAGGAGAGAAAACACCAGGGTGTCAGTGGGGGGAGAAATTCCCAGGCAATGAAGCCTAAATCCCTGTATCTTCTACTGCAAGTGAAGTCCCTCAGGGTCAGGAGGCTTTTATTCAGTCATTTAATTGAGCTTGAGAGGGGTTTATGACACTCCTTTTACCCCTACACTAACCTCATCAGAGCAAAAAAGACAAAAAATTATTTTTAAGGTAACAAACTTTACTTATAAACCTCTGGTTTCTTTAAAATAAGTCTAATATTGAGTCTTTAGCTCACATGCGTAGTTTTTCCAGTATCTCCCTGGCAACTCTCCGATGTCCAGATCACCAGAGCCCTTTAAAAACATTTACGAGACTCCTGATTCCCAGCGCTGGCAAATGCACTTGGCTGCAGCCTGAACATTAATGTTTTTCTGGTTACCAGCACTCTTCCGACCCAGCCCGATTTTGGTCCAGGACGTGCTCTTCTTCCAATAATTTGCCTTCCTTTTTATTTATTTTTCTATTTATCCCCTTGGTGTCATGTAGTGACCCTGGCTTGCGACAGATACACACGCTGCTCTGAGCAACTCGATTCAACTCTTCTCTAGAGACCTCAAAATTCCTCTTGGGATGTGGTGGGGGACATCTTCAGTTGAAGACATCTTCAGTGTTTTGGCCCCTTCACATGCAGCTCAATTCACCTTATTATCCTTAAGGCTCTTCCCTTTTGGTCTTCTCATGTCACTCAACTCTTCAGCATCTTCTAGCAGCTCTTTTACCCCTTTCCCCTCATAAAACCCCGATGGGGATAAAAACAAACCCCATAAAACACCACATTAAGAAAGCAACTGAAACGCAAAGCAGAGTTAGTGAATTCTCTGCTCCTGACCTTAATGAGCAGTTCAGCTCCGCTCCATCATTACTGCAAATCAGCACGAGCATTTCCTCCTAATTAGAGAGCAACAAAAGGGATAACGACCCCTTCCTCCCATCTCTCTAAACAAACACTAAGTCATCAGTGTTATTAATTTGGTGGATTTTTAGAAAATCTGTGGCAGATCCATGCAACAGTCAGGAGAAGGAACATTTCTGTCTGCAGCAAAACCACCTGAAAAGCCCCCCTTTCTTTTCATTATTTCTTAAAGGCTCTGGCTGATGGGTTATTTTTATTCCAGGAAGTTTAAGAGCCCGCCGCACATCACTAGGAGCTCCCCTGACCCCAATTACCCGCCTCGGGCTGGGTTCCACTTCCCTCTCTTGATGTTTTCTGGGCTGTTTCACTCTTCTTTTGGCCTAAAAAAGTCCTGGGCACAGACTGTCTCTCACAGCCTTTTGGAGGGTACAGGAGGGGTGCCTAAACATGCAGCAAAACACAGTAAAATCTTTTCAACCAATCTCAAAAGTGAGAATTTCAAAGCGAGCACCAAAACCCTCCACCATCCTCCTGTACCCTAGAGCCTATCCTAAGCATTGGCAGAAAAAGGCAGTTTTCCAGCCTGTGTCAAACTACTTATGCAACCAATGCTACGGTTTAAAACATATTAACTGAATCGTATACATCACAATTTCACTATATTTTTAAATCTAAATGTCCCAAAATCTGGCAACTGCACAAAAAGCCGAAAACTTCATCTTCTGTACCTGGCAACAAGCTCCCCGCTGAGGATAAACAGCAAAAACTCAGTGTGGGCACAGACCTGGCTCTGCGAGCTCAGCAGGGCTCCACGAAGCAAGTTTGATACGCAAATATAAAGATATAGTTTATTTCTTAGGCGCCTGCCTTTCATGAGCGTTCCATCAGGGCTGGCCTGCTCATAGATCTGCACAAGCTCTTGATTATTTAATATGTTACTTGGAGAGGAGCTTTGGGGCAGGGGATCGCACTGACAAGCCCGTGGGACGGAGCCGAACGGCTTTCTTGGGTGCTCCTTATGTTCCAGGGCTTCACAAGGAACTCGTCTGAGAATTGAGGCTGCAATGAAGTCCACCAGCACGAGCCAGGTCCCGATGGCATCTTCACAAGCAAGAATCTGGGTTTCATTAACACAACGATCCGCAGCCTCGCGAGCTGTGCCTTTTCATCACCTTAAACTTGGAATTAAACACCCAGGCGGTTCCAGGGGCTCTGTGTGCAGCTCTGCACAATCCTTCACTGTGAGGTCCAACTAATCCATCAGCTACAGCTGCACTACGTTATTTTTTCTCTGACCTGCTCTTCCTTTTTCCGCTTAAGCAACCGTGGCAGTTCTTAGAGGCATCAGGTGGGATTCTCCCTCCCTTATTTTCTGGGAAGCTAAATGTTCAGCCTTTTCCTCCCTTCTCGATATGTCCAAACCCCAAGATGCTTTTTTTTGCACTTGCAAACGAGGGCAAACAAGTCAGCACTCTTCACCTGCAGCTGGATGGTACAATAAATTCTGAAACTAGTCATTTAACGTGACAAATTCAACGCAATCCCACTTACAACCCAACAGGAAAACTAGTTTGTCAGACTCCAGCTGGCTGCGTTCAAACGTGAGCAGCTCACAAAGGTCCTGCTCTGCTTTCATGGCTGGGATCAAGGTGACCACGGCGAGAAGGACTACCTATAAATAATAATTAGCACTATTCACCTCCAAAGCTTTTTCCAAATATTAAGTGCTCGCTGCTCCCGGCAGCCTGGGAAGCACAGGGGTAAAGTCTTTAATGATGAAAAGCAGAGATACAGAAGGAGGGCTGTAATTTGGGGGAGCAGTCAGAGCAGAGGTGCTACTCCCGCGTGGTCACTGCTCACGTTCACTGCCTGGGCACGACGACCTTGTGGTGAGGAGGACGAACACGAGCAGGTTGGTGCCTCCTCTGAGGTCTCGGTTGCTACGTGTGTTTCTGCCAAGCACAAACCAGCCCGGGCCACCGACACGGAGCTGTGAACGTTACGTCCTGCCGAGCAGCGGGGATGCTTCGCTCCCGAGCCCGCTGCCCACTCTGCAGAGGAGTCATCTTTGCCTCTTTCCTGGGATTTGCTCTGCGCCACGCTTTTCTTGGGAGAAAAGTATGGGAGTCTATTTCTTATTTTCTTTTTTAAGTTAGAAGTTCAAAGTTTTCACTAGCACCACATCACAGGCCTAGACTCTTCATACCATGAGCTTTTTGGAGAGATAAACAGCCTGACCCTTGTTCTACCTATTCCTTAAGGAAGGGTGCTGGGACACAGAAGGGCTGGGATAACCTTCCCCACACCCTAGGAAACCACGGGAGCATCCCAAACACTTCCCAAGGCACTCCGTTCTCCCATAGCTATCCTAAGGACACAAATGGCCTAACCTGCCATAAATAGTATGCAGGCGATGGACGAAGGAAAAGAAACTTAAATATACTAAAAATAACACTTACAGCAAAGAAAGAACATGTAGACGAAGGGCAGTTTATACAGCACAGACTCATCGGCTCCTAACTATTTTACTACTTGCTCCTTATCCCTAACCCTTGTGGTTAAGAGAGCTATTGCAAAAGAGCTTCGGGATTGGGGTTTGCAAAACTGTGTAAGACTTCAAAGGAAATCGTGAAAAGTCGAGCAGTCAAATGCTGTGCAGAGCGGAGTCTGTCCCTGTCACATCCGACAGCCCGGGCGCTGCTTCTCCATCATCGGGCATGACAAGGAGGAGGGCAGAAAGAGTAAAAATAGTAGAAATGGGCAACTTGAGTGTTCAGTTTGTGAATGGCAAGGAACTGTCAGCACACGGAGCGATGAATCAGACAGTTCGTAATCTCCCACTCTTACCAAGCCACAGCGTAACCACGATGACTAAATATAAAACTCCAAACAACTTATTTTTAAGGTGGCAACACTCCTTTACGTCGACAAAAACATTGGCACGTACAACTGTTCTCAGAAATATGAGCAAGTAGGAAACACGCAGCTGGATGCAGGGTGTGCCTGACCTAATTCTACAGTCAGCACTAGCTCAGGACAAGATGTATTTCTAATGTAATTGCTTTCCAAAGAAAGAGTTTAGCCCGAGTTTCAGGTCTCAAAACGTCTCCTTGGAAGATGTTGAGCGTTTCCTTGGGTACAACAGCGGAGAAGCAGTTAGAGCTGATTGATCCCCTGTCCAGAGGGTTAAATGGAAAATCTCATTGGGTTGAGATAAATAAGCAGCATTCCCTGCACACGAGGATGCCTGGGGAGGTGTGAGCCACAAATCCGAGCGCAGGGCAGAGACAGCAGAGCTGGGAGCTTCCCGACGCACCTCGCAACACGGATCCGACCCCGCTGTGCCAGCCGGGAGAGGAAAACACTACTCAATTTGTGACAAGGAAAGAGCTCTCTGGCAAGCAGGCAGCAGCCCCATTTTCTAATTTTTGCAAAAACATTATATGTTTGCTCTCAATGCCAGATGTTTTCCCCGAGAGAGGGAAGGGAAAACACGCTGCTGGTCAGCTACGTTCAGGGGCAGTAAAAGCTCCCCAAGTCCAGGGAAGCGCTGCACAAGATGCAAGAAAAATCCTCCTGTTAGAAACAGGCAAGAAATACAAACCTGCTCTTTCAAAGAGCTGGGAATCTCCTGCAAATATGATGGGAAATGACTGCAGCAGGTGGGGATTTGCACAGGTGGAATCAGGCTCAGACCTGGGGAATTTGGGCTCTGGCTTCTAGCAACATTCTTCTACTCACGAGCAAGTCAGTGGGCGCCTGCTCTAAGGATTGCAGGGTTTACAGGAGGGGGAAGAGGCTTTTCTCCCACAGCAATGGCACAGACTAAAATACATTGATTTTGTGTCTATAGCAAGTGAAGCAACAGTTAAACAGAGGAAAAGCTAACTGTAAAAAACATGGCAAAACCAAATTGTGACAGGTCTGAAGCTGATGTTACTGAAACAACTATATCAGGGACCTGACATTTTCCAGCCGAATCATCTTCTTCGCTTGCCAACGTCCAATTTAAATAAAGCTTTTGAAAGCAGTGCCGGTATTTTCTCTTTCAAGAGAAAAACCCTGTTCTGTGAGCATCTTCTATCACATGCCTGCATTGCAACCCTGTTTTTGCAGTTTGTCCCGACATTACGTGGTTCCAAGTCCGCACGATTCTTCTGCCTCTGAACACCTACCAGAAGGGTTTGCTGTCAAACACCAGGAAACACAAACAAGAGTCTTCTTTTATGCTCTGACACACAATTTTTGGCTCCTGCTTTTGAATTCTACTCCCAGCAGCTCCTAGGCAAATTCTATAGTTTTTAAACATTTTAAGACTCAGAAGGTCTCATTCATTAGCTAGTCTTTTTTTAAAAAAACAAAACAAAACATTTTTTTCCAGTTATCAAGAACAAATCTGGTTCTTCACTCACTGTTTCTCTTAAGCATAAGACTTTTCTGGAGAGATCAGTTTTCTGCTCTTCCAGAAGGTGAAGTGGCATATGTGAAATGTCACATGAGAGGAGACACCAGGGTCACAAGCCTTCCCTGAGCACCTTCTAGCACGGATTTGAGGAATGGATCCTCAACTGAAGACACCAGTGCCCCATTCCACCACCTCTTACAGCCTGTGACCCTTTCCTGCAGCCACAGAGACCAAATTTGTTAGCAATTTGCATAGAGAAGGGGGTACCGAGAAGGGAAAATATCAGCTTTATGGTAAGTGCAATATGAGACTTGATAGGACTCATGTTGGCCACTCAGTGACACCTCTAGATGTGCCTGGAAATGCAACACAAAAATGCATTTATCCACCTGCAATTGGAAGAAAAACTACCCGGGGCCTTTAACATGCTTTTGTCATCCCTGCTAATGATGCTCTGGTTTCATTTTCTGCTACAGACACAAATAGACCAAAAAGAAAAAAGGGCAATTTAGAGGCTGAACTAGCACAGACAGAAAATGGGCTTCCCTTGTTATGAAATGGCTCTATCAACATACAGTGGATTCATTTTCCATCTGGCTCCAAATTATAGATGGCAAATGATGTCCAGCAGGACTGATGCAACTGAGGACAGCTTAAAAACCCTGGCAGGAGAATGCAAGGAGGCTGATGAAACGCTCGATTGTCTGCTCCTATTCTGTGCATAGTGCTTCACTGTTAGCAAAGCTCACTCGTCGCCTCAAGTCTTAACAAAAATGCCCTGTTTCTACAAGCGTAATTCAAAACTAGTCTGCAGGAGGGTTTTCATGATTTAATGCTGCACATCTACACCTTGATTGAAGGAACATTTTAACTGGCAGCACCTGGTTTACAGACAGAAGGTCACCACAGCCACAAACGGCGCTTTCTTCCCCCACAACCTGCACTACCATTTCTGTTGCCAACCTACAGTCGGCAGGATTAAAGTAGGCAGAAAGCTAGTTGAGCTGTACTGATTTTAGGCAACCTATGGCAGACTTCTTCCAAAGCTGGAAGTTGTATCATGACAGATTACCATGAACTGGAAGAGATTAAGCACACCCAGCTGTGTCCTATGAGCAGCTGTCTCAAAAGGCAGCAAAATTACTGAATGAGGCAACAGGTTAATGCTTTGCTAGGGCTATTTCCCTCTCTGGAAGGCTCAGAGCACTGATTAAGAGCATGGGAAGCAACCTGTGAAGGTTCTATGTACTATTATATTGTAAAAGCAGCTTCCTTACAGCTGTCTAACTAAATCCAGTTAGCAATTTAAATAGGGCCAGCCATGCCAATTCAGAATATAAACCTCCTTTCTAGCCAGGAGAACCTGACATATGGATCTGACCATGGTAAGGAAGAAGAAAAATAGTAAATGGTGAGCTGCTAACATAAACAAGCCCTTGTATCTACTTCTACAGACAGGAAAATGAATGCTTCCCTTCTAACATACATAACACTGAGCTAAATAAATAGTTTTAGGTGACATAAGGTGACATAAGAGCTAATAGCAAAAAAAATCTGTTTCACCAGTGTATAAAAACCTTATCCTTACAGATCTGAAAATGCTACTTTCTTTCTCAGTTTTCCTTCTCTGGCAGTTATATCTTACTTCATTTCCAATGCACACCATTCCCTATGTCTACCACTTAAGCTACAGAACCTAAGTGGTTCAATTCTAAACAATACAAAAAAGTGGGAGAACAACTGAATAGACTGAAAAACCCATTCACAAGTGCCTGTAGCAACCAGAATTGCTGAATAAAAAGAAAATACCCACGTGTCCTATGGTAACTCTGGAGCAAACCCTCTGCCAAGCACCCATGCCGAAACCCAGCTCCTTACTTACTGGCGGCTCATATGTTCTCAGTGCTACCAGCACCAATATCCTGAAATCCTGCTGCCACAGAGGGGAAACACTAAGTCCCAGCAAAGCTGCCGAGTTTAAACTGTTTGTGCAGCACTGGTCACTCCTCCAAAGCCCAGATGTCTGATTCACGTTAATATTTCAGTTTAAAAGTCCCCTCTGCTGCTGATTCATGAGAGGTTTGCATAGAAAAATCTGTACGGTCACAGCCAACATGATTTTAAGCCTTCTATTTTAAGCCAGCACAATCAAAGCGCTCTCCAGATTTCTGGTTCAGCTGCTTTTTCAGGAATAGCCAATAGAAAAGGTGAAGTTTTATAAATTATTTGTGTTTCATCACTAAATATGCTGCTGCCTTTTGTCTGACACCTATTGCTTTGCAAGGGGAAGGGGATTACACACTCAGTTTTCTAAAGCACCTGAATATGTATTTAATCACACATACATGAATTCCAGTGTCCATAAGCCTGGGATCCAGAAGATTAGGGCCCAAACAAAATTACAGTAACAGAATAAAAACCAGCTGATATGTCAGTGCTCCACAGATATATTGCTAATAAGCCCAATATACAAAACCCAAGTCCCTCTGAGCTCAAATGCCAATGCCCAGCACCCCAGAGGCAACACTGCGTTTGTTATCCTTTATAGTTCAAATCTTAAATCATTTAATGATTTCATGAATGATTTATATATTCTTTTGCTCTTGATGCTTCTAAGATATCCGCATTGCTCAGATATGGCTCCACATGCAGTTTCACAGAACAGGATTAAATTCTTACTGCTTAATTTAAAGGTTAAAAATAATTTTTAATGTAAATACAACCTGAGGAAGCATTAAATTGTTCTTATCTTGACTGTGATAGGAATAAGTGATAAAGTGTTTGCACATACTAATATGTTTTAACAACTGAACATTATCTAATACCTGATTACAATAATGAAAGATACATTCAGAGATTTCTTAAACAATTCTACATGACAAAATCCAGTTGTCATTAACTCACTAAGTAAAATGCTTGTTCTATCTGTATGTACAACGTAGCACAAACATCCCGTACTACTTTTGCTTTGGGGAAAAGTTTTTAACAAATTATCCAGTCCATGTCTGCTACCATGTGCCTGTAAAGTGATTATGGACTGCACCTGCTGCCTGATATGATGGAAGGGGGAATATAAGGAGAAAGCAGCAGCCTCTAATCCCTACGTGATTGTTCCACACAGATGAGATACTAGGAGTTAGTCCTCCAGGTTCATGCACTTCCAACACATTTCAGCACTGCCCTATTTGCTTTTGACATCTGGACTTCTCTTTGCAGATCAGGAACATCAGATTAAGAACGAGTCTAGTCTGAAATACCCAACAGGTTTAATGGGTGGAATAGCAGAATGTCATTGGAGTGAATATTGAAAATAAAACAAAATTTCCTCTCCTCACTTACTGAGCCTTTAGATCCCCGCTGGAAGTTGCTCAATATTTCACCCACAACATTAAACACTTACCCCCTTGGACTCTTATTTTAGCAAGGCTGCGAGCAGCTGAAAACTCCACCTTCCTTCCCTGGAAAGGCTCCCAACCAGTAACTGCTAACTCATTCCCAGCTCATCTGCTACAACTCCAACTGACAGGCATTTCTAACCAACTACAAGGCAGTAGTTGAAAAAACCAACAACTCATTTTTAACCGACTACATGGCAGCAGTTGACAAAGCTAACAACAGAATGAACATTTTTTTGAAGTTGAATGCTGTTGTAAGTGTATTTGAGTAAGCTCTGCTCTACCTGCAACCCTGCACCATAAGGATGGGGAGGGAGAGCCACATCCGTGTGAAATGCGGTCCTGGCAGCAGCAGCACCAAGGAACAAGAGCTCGAGCTTTGGAGCCCAGCAGGAGATGGGACAGATCTTTAACCAACTTTGATATGAGTTGGGATGGCAGGGGCTATCTACCAAGGAAATTATCCACCATCCCCAACAGGTATTGCTGTATCTTACTGCAAGAGCCATCAGGACACGCAGCCCGGCTCCAAGCTGAGACTGGCAGCACTGGCAAGAAACCAACTGTCCAAGTTCTCTAAATCAAGCAAACAGGTTGTTTAATGCACAGTTAGACACAAACAGCAGCAAAAACAGCAAAACAAACCTCAGACCTGTGTTAAAGAGGGGGGCAGCACACTCATCAAGTAATAATACAGTAATCGCACACCGAGGTAAACACAGGAGTTTTATTTAGCACAATTGCAGCTCTTCAGGAAAGCAAATCTCCATTTATTTTTGGAGAGGTAGGAATGGCGGGTGAAAACTCCAGCTGGATAAAGCCAATCATTAGCACTATGCCTGTGTCAGCAGAGGACTCTGTATCTTATTTTTAAAGGGCTGAAAAACATCTTGCTCCTGATTTCAAAATAGCTTAAAGCTGACTATGGTACACTGGCAAGACACCCCTTGCTTTGTTTACACGTCTGGAGAAACATTCTGCACGTCAAGTGTATAAATAACCAGGACTTTCTAAGAATATTGCATTACGTTATGTGACTAACATTCTTTCACAAAAATATTTGGCTAGTATCATTCGTTGCAACAAAATAAGCCAGCAACCGTAGCCATATTTTGTGGAAGTTATTTTCTATTTTTTTTTTAAAAAAGGAAAAATCTAAAAAGAATATGGGATTGAAAACCTATTTTCACATATATAATGCAGTGTTCATGCAGGGTGAAGGTGCCCATTTGGCCTCCAAGTGCAGGATGTGGAAAGTTCTAAAACTGAAGTGTGTTTCAGAACAGGCCACTCCAGCTAATTTTTAATTTGACACAGGTCAATATTACAGTCTATTCCATGTTTACCTCCGAGACAACTGAAATAAAGGCTAGAATTTGTATTATTGATTAAAGAAACCATCTTCAGAGTCGATCCTTATGAGGAACGTCTTGCTCTGCTCCGCAGTAATCAGAAGGATTCAGACATAAATCAGCGTATTTCAGTATCAGAGCTTATATCTGATCATAAGAAAGCCCTAATATGAAGACAAGTCTTACAGCAGAGGCTACTTATTAAGGGGGGGATAGTAATTTATAAAAAGCTCCAACACTTGTGTTTTGAGTCCAGACCAGGCTCTTGACCAGGA
>JAVCKT010003992.1:0-12123 GCA_032273925.1 Rhynchotus rufescens
CACATACAAGTATATCTTAGAAATGTTTTCTGCATTTTGCAGAGATACTTCAGAAAGAATGATACTGGGGCCATGGCAGTGTTCCCTGAAAGATAAACATCAGAAAGGGCAAGTCTAGACAAAACCACAGTAGGATTTCCATGCTAAATCTTCAAAAGGTCATTGCATGCAGCAAAGGAGAGGAAGGAGGAGGAGACTTGGGAAAGAACTGGGGAGCAATGGTGCTTCTGTTTGCAGAAGAGGTAGGTGATAGCTCTGCAAACACCTAAGAGGCATGTCTGCTAAAGTATAACTGTGCAAATCATTTTTAAGGCAGAAAGCTAGGGTCTCAATTTGTAACACATCAGTTTTCCATGCAACCTTCCTGCATTTGTGTTCCTACTACGTAGCAAATATGAAGATATCCCTTTTTCATAGAATCACAGAATCTCAGAACGGTTGAGGGTGGAAGGGACCTCTAGAGATCATCTAGTCCAACCCCTCCACTCAAACAGGGACACCAAGACCACATGGCACAGGGCGGCATCCGGGTGAATTTGAAGAGCCCCAGAGAAGGAGACACCACAGCCTCTCTGGGCAGATTCTTCCAGGGCTCTGTCACCCTCACAGTAACAAAGTTCTTCCTCATATGGAGATAGAAATTTCAGTGTTTTAATTTGGACTCAATACCCCTTGTCCTATTACTGATCACCACTGAGAAGAACTTGGCTCCATCCTCCCTGCATTCTTGCCTCAGGCATATACATATTGATCAGGTCTCCTCTCAGTTTTCTCTTCTCCAGGCTAAACAGACCCAGCTCGCTTAGTCTTTCCTCATAAAATAGATGCTGCAGTCTCTTAATCATCTTTGAGCCTCTATGGTGGACCATTGCTAGAAGCTCCATATCCCTCTTGTACTGGGGAGTCAGTACTGGGGAGCTCTTGTACTGGAGAACTGCACACAGTACTCCAGGTGCAGCCTCACCAGAGCTGAGGAGAGGGGCAGGATCCCTTCCCTCGACCTGCTGCCAACACTGCTCCTGATGCAGCCAGGATCCCATTGGCCTTCTTGGCCACGAGGGCACTGCTGACTCATGCTTAACTTGATGTCAACCAGGACTCCCAGGTCCCTCTTCACAGAGCTGTGTTCCAGCAGGTCAACCTCTAATCTGTACTGGTGCCTGGGGTTATTCCTCCCCAGGTGCAGGACCCTGCATTTGTCCTTATTGAGCCTCATGAGGTTCCTCTCTGTCCAACTCTCCAGCCTGTCCAGGTCCCTCTGGATGGCAGCACAGCCCTCCGGAGTGTCGGCCACTCCACCCAGCTTGATGTTGTCTGCAAACTTGCTCAGGGTACCCTCTGTGCCCTTGTCCAAGTCATTGATGAACAAGTTGAACAGCATTGGGCCCAGTACTGACCCCTGGGGGACACCACTGGCCACAGACTTCCAACTGGACTCGGTCCCCTTTACCATAACTCTCTGAGCTCTGCCATCCAGTCAGTTCTCAATCCACCTCACTGTCCACCCATCCAGTTCACACTTTCGGAGCTTTCTTATGAGGATATTATGGCAGATGATGTCGAAAGCCTTGCTGAAGTCAAGGCAGAAAACATCCACGGCTCTCCCCTCGTCCAGCCAGCCAGTTATCCGATCACAGTAGGCTATCAAGTTCTTCAGACATGGCTTCCCCTTGATGAATTCATGCTAACCACTCCTGATCACCTTCTTTTCCTTGACATGCCTAGACATGCTCTCTAGGATGAGCTGCTCTGTCACCTTTCCAGGGACAGAGGTGAGGTGAGGTGACTGGTCTGTAGTTGCCCGGCTCCTCCCTCTTGCCCTTTTTCAAGACTGCAGTGATGTTGGCTCTCTTCCAGTCCTTTGGTACCTCCCCTGCTCTCCATGACCTCTCAAAAATAATGGAAAGGGACTGAGCAGTAACTTCTGCCAGTTGCCTCAGCACTCTTGCATGCATCCTATCGGGACCCATAGATTTACGTGTGTCCAGTCTGCCTAAATAATCCCTAAGCCAATCCTCCTCGACCAGTGGAAAGTCCGCCTCTCTCCAGGGTATCTCTCTTGTTCTCCAAGCTCTATATTACATTAGTAAAGACAGAAGCAAAGAAGGCATTTAGTAACTCTGCCTTTTCTGCATCCTCCGTCACCAAGGCACCCTCTCCATTCAACAGTGGACCCATGTTTTCCCTAGTCTTCCTCTTGCTGATTTATTGAATTTATTAAATGATTTATTTATAGAAGCCCTTCCTGTTGTCCGTGATATCTCTTGCTAACTCTAAATCCAGACGGGCCTTGGCCTTCCTTGTTGCATCCCTACATTCTCCAATAATATGCCTATATTCTTCTCATGTGGCCTAGCCCTTCTTCTACATGATGTACGTTCTCTTTTTCTCATTAAGTTTACCCAGCAGCTCCTTGTCCATCCATGCAGGCCTCTTGCCCGCCTTGTTCGACTTCTTTCTTGTAAGAATGTGCCCATTTTGAGTTTGAATAAAGTACTGTTTGCATATTAGCCAGTTCTCCTAGACCTTCTTTCCTTCTAGGAACAAGGCCCAGGGGATTCCTCCAAGGAGTTCCCTTGAAAAGGTCAAAGTCGGCTCTCTCAAAATCCAGGGTTGCAATCCTATTTCTTGCCCAGCTTCCTCCACACAGGATCATGAATTCCAACACTTCATGGTCACTCCAGCCAAAACTGCCCCCAGCCCTCAAATTTCCCACTAGACCATCTCTATTTGTTGGTATCAATCAGGTCTACCAGCACCTCTCTCCTTGTTAGCTCATCAACCATCTGCATCAAGAAGTTATCTGCAGTGTTCTGTAGGTACCTTCTAGACTGTCTCTTCCTAGCTGTGTAGTCATCCCAGCAGGCATCAGGGTGGTTGAAGTCCCCCGTAAGTACCAAGGCCTGTCATCGGGGGGCTTCTCGCAGCTGCCTGTAGAAGGCCTCATCTCCCTCCTCCTGGTCAGGAGGCCTATAGTAAACTCCCACCACAGTGTTGGCCCTGTTGGCCTGCCCTTTAATTCTCACTCACAGACTCTTGACCCTCTCTCCATCCTCCCATCCTCCCCTATGCTCAGCTCCATACATTCCAGTGGCTCTCTCACGTAAAGAGGAACTCCACCACCTTGTCTTCCTGGCCTGTCCTTCTTGAAAAGCCTAACGCCCTCGAAGGCCATGTTCCAGTCATGAGAGCTATTTCACCATGTCTCAATAACGGCAACGAGACCATGGCCCTGCAACCGCACATGCATCTTCAGTTCCCCTTGTTTATTCTCCATGCTGCATGTGTTTACATAGAGGCATTCGAGTTGGGCTCCCAATGTGCCTCTCATTCTAGCTTTTTCTTGTGAGAATTAGCTGTAAGAGGGTCAAATGCACACACAGATAATGGGACTGTACTGGGACAAGGTTATGCAATCACAGCCTGGTTTATTTCATAGTAATTCACTGACACAAAAATTCAGGAGGAGAGATAAGACATAATTATCAGTCATACATACCTGGGGGACTTGTTCTACTTTATTATGTGGTAGGGCTTGTAATGACTTTTATTTTTTAAGGATGATATTTACTAATAAATGCAGACATTCATGTGTCTGCATTCAGTGCGCTCATCCAAAGCTCCCTTCAAGGGAGGGGTTCTTATGGCATGACCCTGACAGTTCTCAGGAAACATGTAGATGAAGCACTTAGGGACATGGCTTAGAAGGCATGCTGGTAATGAGTTTAAAGTTGGACTTGATGATCTTGAAGGTCTTTTCCAACCCTAATGATTCTATGATTTTATGATATACCCTAGAGCATTTAGACTTGGTTAAATGAATGCACCTTGATTATGAATACTAAGAGAAACAAAGTGTGACATAAATACCAGCACTGGTTTATAGCTTCCTAGCTCAGTTTTTATCATCTTCATTTAAAGCACAGTAAGATTTCTGCCTTCTACTTTGGATCCTACTAAAGTATGGTGCTATGGCAGTGAGTAAAGCATATAAATGTCCCATGGGGAAATCTGAAGGGATATGGAATTAGCATTGATTTCAGAAATCTTGGATTCCAGAAGTCTGTAGAGCTAGCTTAGCTGAGGCCGGTCTGACCGTGTGTACTCAAAGCAGGCGCTCTGGGTAAGCATGAGAATGGAAGTGCAATGAACGGAGTTGCTGCTATTTACATTGGTTAATCTGAGGGCAAAAATCTAACATAGTTACAAAACTCCAATAACACAATAAGGAGTCCATGTCTATGATGGGAAATAATTTACTTCAACAGAAGTAAACCATCTATTAAATATTGTCCATCTGGATTCTATCTAAATACTAAGCTTTTGTTGAAGAGTTAACTAAAATAAGTTAATTCAAAGTAACATTTCTAAAACATGAACTTGAGATCATGAGCTAGTGATATTTTACAGAACACTATCATAATATGCAGAGTTGGGAAATATCCATTATCGTTTAATTAGAGAGGGTTAGTTTGATATTCAACCAAGAAATTCACCAGAGAGTAAAGATACTTTGCCAAAGTTCCTCTTCCAAACAGACAAATATTAAGACAATGGGTGTGGAGTACAAGGAAGCAGGAAACTTCACTTTCAGACAGTTTTGGTATCATTCTTACATAAACGGGTAGAATTTGGTCATGGTACCCATTAATATTTGACCGAATATTTTGAGGGACTGTGAATGCCTCAGGACATTTTTAGCACAATGAATATACTTTCAAAACCGGAGAGAATTATCTTCATTCACGATGGGTTTTGACAGGATAAAAAAAGGCCAGATGCTTCCTAGGACAATGTACACGTACAATACAGTGTAATTCTCCTAATCACCTAAAATTCATTCTTTGAATTTATTTTATTAACCATTAACTTTACATGGCCAATCATCTTTCATTCCTTTTATTAAATCTCAATCCACATAAAATAGCAAAAACTTGCATAACAAAGTGTAAACTTGTTCCTTGGCTATCTAGCCTCTTAAAGACAAGACAACAACCAGCACCTGCTTGTATTAGAACATTTAGTAATAAGCTCCAAAACTGATCTGCCAGCCCAATTGTTTTCAAATAGCTTTCATTGGTGTGTGGGAGTGTTCTCAAGATCTTAAAATTCAGGAAGTTCAACGCAGATGTTTTCTGTCAGTAGGCGTTGGAAGCACCAATAGTAACATCTGTTCACTTTTCGTATTTGTGAGAACATTTTTTTTCTGTCCAAAAGCCATTCACTGTTGAAATTTCTGAATTGTGCAACTGGCCAAAATGTTAAGCTCATTAGACTCCATGAGTTTAAGAGTATGTGAAACTTAAAACCCTAGCAGGAATTCAGTCTATCATATGCCAATTTTTCCATTCTCTGCTCCTCTTCTGTTTAAACAAAACTGTAACTATTTTTGTGATGGGAACAGCTATCAAAACTGACTTAATCATTCAAATGTAAGTTACTACAGGCTGTTTTAGCTCTGAAAGGAATTTAGTTCTCTTACAAAGGCTGTGACATTATGATGTTCTGTGCATTGGTCCCCTTTATATAGCCACTTTTCATGGGAGCCCAGAATATACTAGAATATTCTAGCAGTATCTGCAGAGTACTGTGTGCAGACCTTATACATCCTCACACTCCAATCCTGAGAAATAAAAGCTTGGAACAGTGTCCGAGCTCCCTGGAAGCCCAGATGGGTGGGCTTTGAACTGCAAGGAGGGACTATGGGTTATGAGACATGTGCACAGCATTGTGAAGAATCATTGTTGGTGCAGAACAAGAGAAATTATTTTCTTGTTAATGTTTCTGGACAGATGGGCCTCATGAACAGCAGGGTGCTGTGAGATCATCCGCATGAAGACTGCGCAGTTGTTTTCCCTACAGGAGCTGCTAATCTTGATCTTAGTATCAGTGCAAATGCTCCACAGATCTCAGCTATTGGGACTCTGCTCAAGCCTGTTCCTGAGTCAGCTAAAGCTAAATAAACCCTGATGTGGCTCAGTGGATGTGGCTTGTTAACACTGCTAATATTCTAATGCAATCACTTTGAGGGACTTTAAACGTAGCCGGGCTTCATGTTGGGTTTGCCTCCACAGTCAAAAAATAGTATAAGGGATCTATGAGAGGTCTTGCTATCTTTAGGTAATAACTGGTAATGTTGAAAATTGACAACAGTTCCCTTTATAAAACATCTAGTCAAATAAAATACTCTTTGTTGAATGTAACTTGTGGCATCAGTCCAGAAGAGAGATAAGAGGGGGGAGCATGTGTTTGAATATAATGTTATAGTTCTCCAAATCCATATGAAAGTCCTAATCTTTCTATGATGCATCATTTGAGGTAGCTAAAAGGGAAATCAGGAGTGTCTGAATGTCTTCTGCAAATTCAAAAATCTTCTCATTCATTGGAAAGAGAACTTGTTCTAGAGAACATCACAAGAGATATTTCTATGACTGTTCAAGGAGGAAATGCATCTGTTATTTCAAACTTCTTTTTCAAAAGCTAGTAGAAAGCTTTAAACCATTTATGGTAGACAGTCTGGGTTCCATGGCTGGTTTACCAGAATGAGAAGCAGAACAAACGATTCTTTTTGACCCTTTTCATTCAACGGACACTGAGGGAGTGAAAATACTAGTAACCTGCAATGAGTTTTTTTTTTTTTTTTGCTTTTTTTTCTTTCCTTGAAGGAGTTGTTTTTTGACAGTCATGGATAAAATTAAGATGTTTCTCCAGCCGGTAGGAAAGGCAGTTTATTTAGAGGAAAAGAAAAGTCTCCCAGACAAGAAGCAGCAGCAGAAGGAACCCCTACAATCCAAGTGAATAACAGAGACTGTTAAGGAATTTGTCATGACTACTAATCTTGTCCCATCACTCAGGAATGGTTTGAGGCAGTACTGAATTTTCTGGATTTTAGATTCTGATTCTGAAATGCCTTTCATCTTTGTTATATTATGTCCTCTCAAAAAAACATACACTGCTTGCAGTGTCACTCATGTCAAAAAAAACCCAGTACTGCACTGTTCCCTTGCGACTTCCTTGCACTTCCCCTTGGTGAATCCACGCTGACTACTCCTGATCACTTTCTTTTCCTTGGCATGCCTAGAGATGCTCTCTAGGATGAGCTGCTCCATCATCTTTCCAGGGACGGAGGTGAGGTTGACTGGCCTGTAGTTGCCCGGCTCCTCCCTCTTGCCCTTTTCAAGACTGCAGTGATTTTGGCTCTTCCAGTCCTCTTCCAGCACCTCCCCTGCCCTCCGTGATCTCTCAAAAATGATGGAGAGTGGCCGAGCCCCTGCCAGTTGCCTCAGCACTCTTGGGTGCATCCCATCCGGGCCCGTAGATTTGTGAGTGTCCAGTTTGCCAAAATAATCTGTAAGCCAATCCTCCTCGGAAAGTCCAACAGAAAGTCCTCCTCTCTCCAGGTTCTCTCTTGTCTCTGTGCTCTATGGTACATGGGAACTAGCCTTAGCAAAGAAGACATTTAGCAAATCTGCCTTCTTTGCATCCTCCATCACCAAGGCACCCTGTTCCAGCAGTCCAATGGGAGAAACTGCATTTATATATATAGATAAAAAATATATTTTATATATATAATATATTTTATTATTTATATTATAATATATATAAAATATATATATTCTATATTATATATAATATAGAATAATTATTAGATATATTATTATTATATATAATATTATAATATATATTATATATATATTATATATATATATATTTATATATAAGGAGATTTAAACCACCATTGCTGAGTGCCCGGGATGTTGCAGGTGACAGGTTAACAATGCCAGACTTAATATGGATGCCCAGGCAAGTCACTAGACTAAGCTGTAAATCAATGGCACAGTTCCTCTACTCTACAGTCCCTCACCATGCCCATACCAATGACCAGCATGACCACTTCAGACAGACATTTGAGATGTCCCATAAAATCAAATGGCATTTTATGTGCACAGGGGCATTTCTGACATTCTAATTAATATCGTGGAACTGATTATTTGAGTTCTTTGCCAGATAGTGGCTACAGTGAAATAAATGGCCTGGAAAAGTGAAAATACTGTTAGTTTCTGTGCAGATAATGGCATATATGAGAGAATCTGCACGGACAGAAGATGAATGCAGAGAAACTTAAAGAAGAATGTAAGCATAAAGCAATAAATGAAACTGTTCCCTTTGTAAGAATATCTTGTGAAGAAGAACAAAGATATAAGGACATTTCTCTTACAGAAATTCCCTAGTGTGACTTAGCTCATGAAAGAAGAATCATGGAGTCTTCAAGTATGTTGACATAGAGAGAATAGGAAGTTTGAGGTCTTTGAAATTATGCACAAGACAAATCCAGGACCTGCAGTGTATAGAATTTAATTACCTACAGTCACAATAAGATTATAGATACACTATATTCTAACCTCAAAGTTATCTCAATAATAACCATTATTAATCAAATATGTAAAAACATTTCACTCTCAGAGTTCTCTTTCAGAATCTGAATATTAACTGTTTACCTGACCACATCTCTTAGACTTTTGTTTGTGATACCAAATACGTGTATAGCTATATGTGTATTTATTCCCCTTAGGTTTGTTGTCTTCAGATCTCTATAGATATAACATTAACTAAAAAGTATACCAGTTTCTTTAAAACAGATAAGAGGGGAAGGGGTTCTTTGCCATGTAGTGGTATATCTTCACTGAAAATTTTTATCTCATTATATTGGTTGATCAGTGCAACTTTAGTGTATAACATTCATCCAATTGCAATGAGGAAGGCTACAACATTGTCTGTTTGCATATTTATTTTGCTTAGGATGATTCTTGATGGTTTTATCTATTTTTTAAACATGATCATACGAAATACATTCAGAAGACATAACTAATTCTCAAAATTTAGAATACAATACATCCACAGGGATTACTCAAACCAGGAAGAATTTTAATAAAGCATCGTACAAAAAGCATTTGTGTAACTATCAGAAAGCATATAGAAAGCATTAACTCTGATAGACTATAGATTCAAAAATTAGAAGCTCATCAAAAGAATTTCCTGTCATAAGTCAGTAATGCTATTTTACTTTTGAAGAAAAATGTGGCTTATTGTAATTTCCAATTATTTTTTAGTTATTTATAAAAGCCTGTCTAGACATTAAGATGTGGTTGCCTAGGATTTCAAATTATCACCGAAATTCAAACTGTGTTTATTTCACACAAAAAAGACTTACAAGATATCTGCAGAAGTCTTTCCTAAACCTTTTTCCAGCAAATGAAGATACATATGCAGAAAGTCTCAAAAGAATGTGAAATGTATTTTGAAAACATAGTTAAACAGCTACAAATACATTTCAGATATAGCAAAATTTTAGACTCTAAGACACTATTTTTTAAATTAAGTTATTTTCTATTTCATTGAAGTTATGACCTCTTTACCCAGTGAAGTATGTAATCCATGATAGTAGAAACTAGTGATGATTTGAGAAAACTACTAAGTGACAGGCACTAAGAACGTTGTGCCTACTTCATAACTATATGACTAGGAGTTCATTGTCTAAGGGAGTATGTTTACCTTTTGCCTAGTTCATTTCTGTATTATCTTGGTGGGAAACATTCACCGTTCAAATTCTCAGTGTATACAGACTCAGCAAATGGTGAATATGGACTCCAGCAGTTCTGAAGCAAAGAATTTACAAGTCACACGCAAAACAAGGCTGCCTGGAAGTTCCTAGTTTCCACAAGTTACTATAGTCATTCTCTCTTGCACATTTTATTACTCTGAAGTTCTTTGGTGAATTGTTTCCTTCCAGTCTTTATAAGAACTATTAATAAAGCATTTGCATTACTCTATGTTTATAAAGATATCACTAATAATTGGCATGTTTTAAAGAAATATAGCTTTCGACTCATATTGAGATATGAACGTTAAACCCAACCCTAACAGCCTGCAAGGGTCTTTTTGTTCATTATGCATGAACAAATGATTAACATTAAACAATGACAGAAAGATTGATAAAATAAAAAAATAAATAAATCAAAGCAAGAGCTGAAGCTGTGTCAAGTGATAGCAGCATTTCTAAAGCCTTGGAAGCCATATGTCAACCATTAATCCTTTTTGTAAAAGTTAGAAAAATGATATATTGATTAAGTACTTGCTGCAGTGAGGAAGAGATGTGAATCGACACGGAAACCACTCAGAGGAAAACCAATAATTATGTCTGACATTATGCTATTCAAGGGCATACCTCTATCTTCTATGAGATACTGTTGCATTTGGACTATATTTCATCTCTGGAAGAACAGGGAAGACTTTTGATTGAGTGTTCACAGGACAAAATGGGCAGGCCATTGCAAATGAAATAAAGTACAGGTAGTGGTTTTGCTCATTTTTATATTGCTTTATCTCTGTACTCTCTCTGAGCACACTATTTCATTTAAGAACAAATGTCTGTGAGATTTACTTTTACCTTGGTGTTTACCTAACATTAAGGGTGACTGCAGTTTCAACAGGTCAAACTAGAGGCTTCTCAGTCCCAAGGGATTGGGAATGGACAGCAAGCATGTGCTGATACTGCCCTGCACTCAGAGCTCATAAGCTCTGAGCTCACAGGCTTGCTGCTTGGGAAGTAACTACTTGAGAAGTAGCAGCACCCAACAAGACAGTAAGTTTGTCAGTTTTGAGAGGTGTTTTTTCCGTGGCAATAAGATGGCCAGGGTACCCTTGACATTTATCTGTGGCACTGTGGCTTGACAGCGATCTGTACTGACTGGGCAGTATCACCCCTTTGCAATGAGCTGGAGCGTGGGAAGCACAAACCTTAGAAGACATTTCCCTCCAGTCTGTGTCCAGCAACCCCTGAACTCACTGGAGTCAAAGTCCTCTCTCGCTTCTGGCAGATACCTATGCGGAGGTCATGATCCCTATCCCACCTCAATAGCATGGCAGATCTCAGGCAAGACACTGAAGCAAATTTTTGTCATTTTGCCATTTACTATTTTTTTCACTCGTTCAAGGTCATGTGTCCTGCAGCCATACCTATTTTTTTGTATTTATATTTGTTGCTGTTATTTTTACAAATAATTGTAGGAGGGAAATAAAAAAAAAAACCTGTTAAACAATTTCAAGTACTTAAAACTTCCTCTTTTCGAACACTCCTGTACCTCCTTCAGGAGATTTAAATGATACAACGCTGAAGGATACAGCAGTTTATTTCTAATAATGTAGCGGTTCCAATACTTCTAAAAGTATCACATATCAGTTTCTTCCTTTGAAGAAGTTTTCCAGTGAAGATTATTGTGCCATTGATCTCCTAGTGGAACAGCTGGTGTACAGCAGCATCTGGAAGAAGAGCCAGCAACCAGCATATCTGCACATGCTGCTTCCTTACAAGCCACAAGGCCCTTGGCTACATTTCACTGTCCTGGTATTTTAGCCAGTAGTGACTTTCCTTCACAAAGTGATAGAAAATTCATAACAAGTGGGGGGACTCATTTCAACCACTGTGTGAAGACAACAACATTAAAAATGTGCATGAACGCTATGAAAAAGTAATGTTTCCAAATCACTTATTTTCACGAGTATGAAATACAGAGCTCCTTGTTTAAGTTCTCCTACACCATTCCAGACTACTCCCTCCTCATTATCTCCACAGAAAGACTATTCATTCATGATAAGTCAGTTTGAGTAGTTTGGACCATTTTCCATCATTTCTCACATGCTCCATTCTGCTTCCTACCAAACTACTTGCAAGATGAAGTCAAAGTGAAGTTTTTGACTCACTCCCATCTCCTAGCTCAAAAATTTGTTTGCACTACCCCATTACTAAATATGCTAAACATGACTAAGCCCATTTTCAGGAAGAGCTGCTAATAATACCTCCAATGCTACAACTGGAGAAATAAGAGTTAGAAATAATCATTAGTAATTATAATCAGATCCCTGCAACAATCCTCTTTAAAAGCCAGAACTTTCAAGTTTTGCTTAGACAGAATTTACACGATACAAGTGGGAAATATCTGTGAGAAAGAATTGTGGAACTGAGGTCCAAATGATGCAATTTTAAACTGATAAAAATAGAAAATTAATAGGTCCTCTTTTCTCTTTTGTCAGTTTATTTTGCATCTTTTGTTCCAGATTATGCAG
>JAVCKT010003992.1:21455-39838 GCA_032273925.1 Rhynchotus rufescens
TTCTGGAATCTTAGGGGGAGTGGAAGAGGTATCAGTGTATGTGGATACAGTATCATGGTTCCATGCAGAGCTATGCAATTATAGGCTGTCCCTTATACATTAATACCTCCTTATTCTGACTTTCTACTCAGCTATCAAAACAAGATGGACTGTTGAGCCAGCATTCCTTCCACATTTTGATAACACATTTTGAAATGATATTAAAACCCAAAGAGGGATACACAATCATCTCCACAGTTCCTGGTGGATATCATGTTCTTCTGATGCTCCTCACCTTTCTCTGACTAGATATTGTGGTTTCTGGCACCTTTCTAGAAACACTCAGAACCTCCTTGGTGGCTTTGACATGGGACAAAAGAAACCTTCTAACACCAGCAGAAGGGAATTGCCATACAGATTGACCAGTCTTGCCATATTTGTTGCACAGAGTTTTACAGTCTTAGGGAATGACTCCACTTCCTATGATTTAAGTACTCTAATTATGGCTTCCACCAACAGGAATTACTTTGCAATGAGTAGGCTTACAGCACTATTTATTTGCCAAATACCAAATTAAAATCTGGACAGATGTCAGAAAAACAAAATAATCAAAGACTGAAATGATAGTTGTCTCATCTGGTGACCTTTCCTGCCTCTGAATTTTTGAGAGTGAAACAACATAGCAGGACCTCTAAGTAAGAATATATTCCATAAAACAGATGAACTAAATTCTCTGGTGTTTTCTTTACTGATAAGAGCCTGGCCAGAATGGATTAAGTGTAGTTGTGAATACTGCATTTCAAGAGCGAAGAGGAAAATAATGAAGAATGAGCAATGATACAAGAAACTTTACCTCTAAGTAGCAAATAGGTGAATCAGGATTGTCTAGCCTGCGGTAGCGAAGATTAAGTGGGAACATAATAACAGAGAGACATGGGCAGATACACTTTTGATATAAGGACATATATTCTGCTGGCAGGAATTGTAATTATGCGGGCCAGTTTGCTGGGGAATATCATGGAAGCTCTGTCACTGCAAGTCTAACAGAAAGATAGACATCTACTGCAAATAGTAGCAGTGGTGGCATACCTTAGAGTTCATAGGACGTTACAAGAACTTATGGATTTTCAGAGAGATGAGGTCTCATTGTGATAGAGGATGGTCCAACCATACGCACACTGACAGAACAGCATTCACTGTAAACAAACATGAGAGCTGAAGGTAGAAGGAGCAAACTGTGAATTATTTTTTGCCAAGGATGAGAACCTCAACCCAAGGGATATAGATCAAAGGATGAGGACTAAGCTTTCAAAAATGTTCCATTATCAAACCCTGACAGAAAGTTCTCCAAAAAGCTCTCCACTCCCAGTTAGTTAGTCATGTCAGTAAATTATCAGCACGAAGAAGAGAACTAGCTGTCAAATGCTTAAAAAAAAAAGTTTTACTCAGGTAGCTAAATGAGTACTGTGCTCCTGAAAGATTCATCCTACATGATGACCCTTCCAGCAGACAAGTTACAGCTAAGCCGAAAAGGGAAGCTACGTTTCCCAAGAGCCTTATGTTATAAGCAGAACAGCTTACCTGAGAATCACTGCACTACCTCCTGCCCCTCATCTCTCTTCATGCTCTGTCTGCGGGTGCTCATGAAGCAATTACTCATCTCTGAGAAGTACGGCTGGGCTAAAAGCAGTGCTGACTCACTTCAGTAGGGCAAGCTGCGAGCTGTAGCAGGTTAGGTGCTACTTCAGGAGCTAGATGCCAATCCGTCTCAGGAGCAAGGCCAACTTAATATAGTATATGGAAGATGGAAAAGCTTTCTGTTTTTCTGTTTCGGTAATAACTTCTCATATACTTGCACGTTATGCAAAGTTGATACTAAGATTCTGACAAAAATACTACATATATCGAAGTGCCATGTTTCCCACTAGGCCTGAGAGTCAAAGAATGGTAAATAGCCTTGACAAGACTGTTCTTAGCAGAAGTGATTGTGTGTTCATGCGTGGCTCTTTAATGTAATGACACAATCTGTAACTACAATGGCCTATGTTTAAATAATGCTTCCTTGCAAAGTTTCAGGCATACAACTAAGGAGTTAAGTAGTTTCCATGTTTGTTTTTCCTGGATCCTGTTCTGAGACTATCTTCCATAGCTGGAAAAGGTCAACATCCTACCATTAATACAACATTATTCCCACAAGTTTCAACAACAACAAAAAAGCTTTCATAAACAAAAGCCATTTTTTAATGTGGTGCATCATGAGCCATGTTTACTTGCGTTGTTATTTTGCCAGTACCTTATGGTTTAAAAAAGATAAGACTACTAGCGGAATTTAAATACATATTTTTTGATCTTATTCCACATTAGGAATGAAAGAAAATGTTACTAAGCTGTCCTCCCAACTTCCTCTCTTGAGAGGTCAGGCAACTTGGCAATATATCACTTCTGAAAAAAATAATGTATGTGTGTATATATAAATATATATACATACACACATACAAAAATATTTGAAGGAGCCACAGCATGTAACATGTAGAGAAAAGATTATACATTCTTATTCATAATTATCTGACCTTTGCTCTGAAAATAAATAATAATATTTAGAAACTAGCTTGAGGTACTTTTAATAGCTATTACAATAAAGGCTTGCAGATTTTGCCATAGTCAAAATACTCAGAGGAATAGATCTACTTTGACTTTTAAATCACTTTTTTTTTCCTATGAAATGGTTGGCAAACGCATTTCATAGGAAATGCATATACATGTATAGTCTCTTTTGTTTCTCAGCTTTATATAACACTTGGACAGGGTGTGCACAAAAGCAGCACTAAAATACTCATTTGACAACTGGCTAAAAATGTAAAAGTACAAAATATTCAGAAAACAGATTTTTCTCTTCATATATAGTTTTCAGCTGCCGCACCTGTTTGGATTACTCATTTGTTCGTAATCCACATGATTTACACTCTTTTTTCTCTAGAGAATGAGTGAAAAAAAACAGGCACGCACTATCCAAAACATGAATCCTTTGAAAGGAAACTTTGAGAAATTTTTGAAAGGATCTTTGTTTCTTTCCTTTAATCTTTCAAATCCAATGTGGAAATAATGTATATCAACAGTGGTATATATATGAAAACAGCAGATAGTGTACATAAATCTGTGATAATCTTGAACACTACAAAATAGAAATCATATCCACTACCATCTGACAGTCTAATTGATTCTGTCTCTTCTCTATACTAAACTTTCCATAAACAACCACTGAGCTGACTAACGCTGTCAGTTAGCAGTTTTTGATGAGAAATGATAATGTAAATTTTCTAACATGACCATAAACAGTCTTCTGAGGTGAAAGCTCTCTTCACCCCTTGTGCACCGACCACACTGTCTATGGACACTGTATAGGTCAGATCCTGGTCTCTGGGTGTTATTTGGGTGTTGGTGAGCTTTTTTGTTGAAGGACTCTTTTTCTCTCCCCAGTGTTTCATTGAGGAAATGTGTTTGATGTGATGGGAGTGGTGTTTGACATCTGTATGAAACCTGGACAAGTTACAAACTTTTTAGGAATTGCATCTGCCCAGCAAAGCCCTTTGCTTCAGCAATCGAAACATGAGAAAATACTGTTGCTATTTATTTTGTTCAAACCCTCGCACTGCTTTGGTAGGACCAGGCTCTGCAGAGATGGAGCATTTCATGTAGGTAAGCCAATTACATACCTGCGTGATCAGTTGTGTGGCAATGTATCAGTCTCGAAGAGGCTTAGGTATGTTCCCACTCCAAAGATGCAGAGCTTCAGGAGTTTTTTAATATAGTTAATCTTCCAAACCAGCATGGGATGGGTATGAAAACTGAGATCAGGTTTCCTGTCTCACATGAGTCTACATTCAGACAGTGTGGACCACGTAGAATTTATAGGGGAGAAGACATGTCGCATTAAGACATGTTTGGAGAATCTATAGTAAGTTTGTAAGAGTGACTGATAATGGAAATCAGAGAGGAAAGATGAGTTCCCAGAGGAGGAAGACTGGGACTGAGAATATCAAAGTAAAAAGGGACTGATTTTTTTTTTAAGCATGGGAAACTGGTGAAAGAGAGACTTTATGTTAAATGAGGACATAGATGACTTCTGCAGAGAGAAAAATACATGAAGTAAATACTTCAATTTTCAACCTGAATGGATATAATTTTAAACGTTTTTATACATAATACTGGATTACACAAGAAATGTACTATACAAGACTAATACCAAACAAGGCAATCAGGATTTTGTATCTGAATTTAAGTTCTCATCTAAGCAGGTTCCACCGAGTGGTACCAGTGTGCTTGCAGACTATTCCCCATTCTGAGAAGAGCAACTGGAAAGTATTTGAGGAATAGGTGGAGCTGTGACTCTACTTCCTACAGTGTGACTGCTAGAAGGGATGCCTAGATATGGCAGGAAAGCATTTTTTCTCCAAAGAGGGGTTGCAATTGCTGCACTCCTTTCAGTGAAGCCACAAAGTCGCAGGTGCAGTGCGGCTCTATTGAAGCACAAGGCTTCTGTGGCTTCCCTGCAACCTGCATTGCCACCACGGTGAGCACAAACACATGGTGAAAACTCCAGCCTGGAGGCACAATCACCCTCCTGGAGTGATGAGCAGTCAGTCCATACATTTTGGTTTGGTTGAAATATGCTCAATAAATCCAATCAGAGGAGTCAGATAATGAAACTTCCCCCTGAGAAGCTTGCATGAAGGTTCTGCTCAGATTTCAAATTTATGTTTGGATAGTTCCTGCCCAACCAACACGTTTTGTTCAGAGCTCTTCACTAAAAGCATCCTAACTATAACTCAGGCAACCCCAAAGCTGACTGACTTTGAATACTAAAAACAGACACTTATTCTGCAACACAAAAATTCAGTTTTAAGATACAGAGAGGAAAGAAGTCATGCAAGGGGCAATCATAGAGCATCTAGCTCAAACATAATACCATAAAAAAAAAAAAAAAAAAAAAAGAGAGAGAGGGCCAAAATCCAGAAACTGACCTTGTAACATAGTAATTAAAGAGATTCCTGCAGCAAATAACAGAATGCAAATGGATGTTCAGTGTCCACCAGTCACAAAGCAGTAAAAATTATATCTCAGAGTAAGACCAACAGAGGAGATTACCACATTTCAGGGATACAGCTGACTAGCTGTAATCTGGAGCTGTAATTGTGAGGAGCAGAAATGTCTGGCTAAAAGCTGGTGAGAGCCGATGTAGCATTAGAAGCAGGCACAGCATAGACTAAACTGCGCTAAGCCTTGAGATCATACACAAAGCAGGGGATGGTTTCACAGCCCTCAACAGAATTTATTTCTAGCACAGTGGTTTGCCCAAGTGCTCAGAAAGCAGATACGAAGTAAATGAAATTCATCAGTCATCAGGTGTCTAGATATGGCTCCTGCATCCTGGAATGTTTTAAGGGTTGTGTAATATTTTCATTCCAAGGGGAAAAAAACACTTTTTACTAGACAAAGTGTGTTTTCCAATTATTGACTCTTAGTATCACCTCATTTTTGATATTTTATTTACCCACCTCATGACACACTAGTATTTAAAACTACTGGATTATTTAAACGACTTGTCCTTTACCTGGTATACATATCACCATGTCCGTTTCTACCATTTTTCTTGCTAACTTTAACTGTCTTTACTTCAGCCTATTCTAGCCAATTTAGCTAAACCAGTTACAAAAAAACCCTTTCTAATTACATTAAAAGCTTTGTACCCTTGGAAATAAACACTACTAAGACAGAAGTCTTTCTGCTAATTTGCTTTGAAGTACAGTAGATTAATATCTTTAGATGGCTTCATGTCAATTCTCTCCTGAAAGCCAAATTTAAACAGAGATGGATATTTCCTATTTCCATTATAAGAAGCTGAAAGGTTCTCACCGAAGGGTAAGCCAGAAGCTTAAGCATTTCCTTTGTGGACTCGTTGAAGTGTTAATGTTGTAGATTTGATTTAAAACACCTGTGTCTTCCCTGGTCAAGCACAGCAAAATCTGTGATATTTCTGCCTTCTCATGAAACACATTTTGAATCCCGGATGATTTCTGAGATGCTTGCTGGCTTTTAAAAAAGTCAAACTGTATTTCTTGCTATATTTCAATTCTGAAAACTAATCAGAGTAGCAGCTATGATCATGATCAAAGTAGAAATGTTCCTCTTGCAGTATTTAAAGCAACTTGTGTCTTTGGGGAAATTGTTGCTTCAGCAACAATTCAGCAAACATGCATTTATGGTGGGTTTCCTTTTTGAACTTTTTATATACGGCTTCAATTAATGTGATTCATTTGTACCAGATGCTTAGGGGATATCATGTATTCACTCAAAGCTGGTTTATTCGTATGTATTATAAGAGATTAGGACATATTTGTTTTGCTAGTGAGTGAATTCTGAGGAAGTTCTGAACTTGAATTAAATGTCCATTTAAGGGGTAGCCTTAAGCTAGACTTACATTTCAATTCATTGTAAGAAAAGACGATAATACTTGAGAAAACACAAGCCAGCTAGTCTTCCTTCTGAAGCCTATAACAGATCCTCAGATAAACAAACTGTGAGAAGAACAAATATAATCTAATATGCTAGTATTGAATTTCATTATGGGGATGCTTTTAAATGAGCAGAAAAAGAAATTGTGTGCCATCAGAGATGGGTTACATCATGCAGCTTCTAAACACATGTACTTTTGGAGATCTTTAATAGAATTTAGTTAAAGAAAATAAGGAATATGAAAGAGATTTTACAGTACGAAAAAACTTTTATATCAAAGATACTCTCTTGAAGTAAAAGATTCAAAAGTGACTTCAAGACTCTTTCACTAATAGCAAAGACTGGCAGAGAAGTATGTTTACCCTCCATACCTCAAAAATGAAAAAGAAACCTTTTGGGTTAGTATGCATATTCATGAACACATTTAGCTCTTCAATGCTGTCTTACTACGTGAGGGCTTAGTCAGCCAGCTAATGTTCTGATTTATACTATGTAAAACATCTGTGAAGTCACTTAAGTTATACAAGGTATAAATCAACATAGGTTTTGCCTAGGTCTAAGAATAGATAGAGAAGGAAAATCCTTACAGGGAAAACACAGGCCATAATGCCTGTGAGAGGAAGAGAAAACAGTAACTAATACTGCAGCTGTATAAATGAACCGAGACTACAGATCTCTGCAGACAGTATGACATGTGTACTTAGATAAATTGGGTCCTTTTAAGCAGATAAATACAGTACTTTTTGAAGTGTACTAACTGAGAATGGTATTTAGTATTTATTTAGTTTTGACGAACAAGAGGGAACAAACTGCCAGACTTAGAGAGAACACAATGAAATTATACAGAGAGGTTTTGAAGATTAAATGTATATGTAACAGATCAATGAAAACTGGGCAGCCAGAATTACTACCATATGCAATTAAACCATCAATGTGAAAGTACCTGTAACCTTGATGGTTATATATGCACTTTAACTGAGAATAAAAATATTCCTATGGGAGCAGAGGCATGTCCTTCCAACAGCAAGTACTGGTAACACTGAGGAAAAATATGCAGAAGGGAGAAGCATCTTCACAGTGTAATCCCAGACCAGGTGAAGGTCTGGGTGTCTCGTTGACCTGTCAGTGTTGGGCAGCACTGGGCTTGCAGTGCACTTCTATAGTAGCTCCAGGACATGCAGACCCTCTCCATGAGTTCCTCAAGGTAAAGGGACTCCCTTCTCTTGGTCTAGGTGGCAGCTGTAGATTGGGACTAGCCATACCAGACCAGCTCTCTTTCACATACCAGTGCGCAGCTGGAATAACTCCAATGGCTTCAGAGGCTTGGCACGGGATGAACGTGGCTCAGGCAACAAGAGAATCAAGCCCATTCTTCCAAGCACTTGACTGAGATTACTACTGCAGATCAAACCCTGGCCCTCGCAATGGGGTCTTGTGTCTTTAAAAACATCACTCCAAAACATACCATTCCCCTCCTGAAGAGATAGTCAAGGGGTTGTGCCAGGTAGAAAATATGCCACTTCATTTCTGTTGGGCCCTGGAGACAAAGCTTCCCAGGCACAGGAGGGATTATTTCCCTGCTCAGAACTCAGCTCGCAGACACTATAGCTAAGTACCACCATCAACTTTTGGTTTTGCTTGCCTTTTCTGCCAGGAGAAAATCTTGACCATTTCTACCCTGGATGAGCTGTACTGGCCTTGATGGAAAAGTGAAAGGGAAAGAGGGAGCTGCTGGTCCATGCACCCGCCGCAGCTACCTGCTCTGGGACAGGAGGGATCCAGTTCCTGGGAACAGAGGCTTCCCTTCACATTTTTGCTTGAAAGCACAACAAGAGTCCAACTTTTTGGCACTACTTTCCAATGGTGCCCTAAGGTTTGTTGCTAACAGGAGTTATATTTTGTGATGGTATTTTTGAAGTGGCTTTACAATTCTCCAAGTGCTTTCCTTAGGCATGTGTTTTTCTCCTTAGGTCATTCTGCTGTTTCCTGAGGACTTTAATGTTTTTCCTCGTCTCCTTTGATGACAAAACCCTGTCATACTCTGAGAAAGCTTTCTGGTCCTTCCCCCTTCTCCTTTCAAAGCTGAGCTTTGATTTTCGACATCAACTTCTTGAATTTTGACCTCATTATTTAACTGTATAAAATGACTTCTTTCATTTTGTATTTTACTTCATATTTCATAGTACATCTGCTGCGATTTAGAGTTCACTGCATGTAACTTTTGAGACACACCATAGGATCTTGGCAGTTACACATGACTGCAGAGATTTTATACACATACATTTGAAGTACAGAGGAAGCAATTAAACCATACGGCCCTCTCCCATACAGTAGGGAGCACAGTACAAATCTTCTCACTTGATTTATTATAACCTTATGTTGCTCAGTAAAACCAACTCTGCAACTGTTTGAAAGAAATGAGCCAGCTGAGGAAGGGAAAAGACCCACAGAGCCATGGATCTCTCTGCATGTAAAGCCTGAATCTTTTCACTTAGACTTAGTGGTACCACTTAGTCAAGATTGGATGGACAGAATCAGTTATGAGGGAATGGGGTACAAATTCTGAAGTTTGCTTTGTGAGGTTTTATTGATGCTATGACAAAAATAAGATCTGATGGCCTTGCCCAGCCTGCGTGCCTGCCCCAGGCTCTGCCCTATGGTGCAGTCCTCGGGGCCCCGCATTGCACAGCTGAGCCTGTCCCTTTTAAGAAGGTGATGAAGGACAAGGCTGGTCTACTTCCTCCTGCTGGATGTCCCTTCATCAATGAGGAGGTAGTAGTTGAACAGACACTGTGGGACTCTTGCAACTTTGCAGGCTGTGCAAAACTGTCCACACCACCTCATCTGTGTCTGAGCACGTGAAGAAGAGCACCCTGGGATGGGAACCTTGTGGTGGAAAGGGAGTTTTTCTCACAGCTGTGATGGACACTGCTACCAGCACATCCGCGTTTCCTGAGAAGACATTGGAACTTTTGGAAAATGTGTTCTAACCATCTTGCCAAACTCACGCCCTCATTAAGCACCAAACTAATAAATACATGCAGATCCCATGGGTACAGACTGATGCCTCAGGGCCCCTTGCTGTTTGGGTTCTGGTGATTTTGAAAGAAATTGTCATTCTGCTCCCAAAAGTGCGTGAGACTCTTGTTCTTCCCGTGCAAGTGCTAGCAGTGCTCTTGGCACCGTGCGAAGAATGCAAATAGTTCCTGCCCCAAGGAGCTTACATTCTAAAGAAGACAAATATAGCATGCGACGAAGAGCGCAGACCTCTATATTGTAGCAGAGAGGCATTTAGCTCACGGAATTAGCTTATCTTATTCCTGTTCTGAGCAACAAAGAAGTCACGGTCTCTCTTAAAATAAGACAGGAGCATCTAGAAACCAAGAAACAGTCAAAACCAAAATGTAGTTTGCAGGGGAGAAAAAATGTTTGGATCTGAAGAGAATAGTAAGGACACATCCCAGTCCTTAGTAGAGTGGGCACAATGACTGTACTTGGAGTAGCCTGAAGCATCATGAGCACAAGAATTATCTTTTTTTCTCTTTCATCTTTTCTTTTTCTTTCCTCTCTCCCCTCCCTTCCTCTCCTCTCCTCTCCTCTCCTCTCCTCTCCTCTCCTCTCCTCTCCTCTCCTCTCCTCTCCTCACTGATTTTATGCTCTGCCAAGAACCTTGGGTCCAAATATACAGACTTTTTTACAAGGCTTGCTATTTTCTCTCTAACCAGTGATATTATAGTTGAAAAAATGTCTTTTTCTATCTTTCAAAATATGCTGTAGACACAGTTAAAAATAGATGTTCATTGAACAACCATGACCCAAAGATAAAAGGAAAAAAACAAAAAACCCAAAGAGCTTTTCTTTGATGGGCACCTACAATAGTATGATACAATAGGAAATCTGTCAGATTAACAACATCTGTTCACATAAAAATAATTATAGCCTGTGAAAGAGAAAATGCTTATCATTTTCAAAATGGATGTTTTATTTGTTTGGACTTTCACATTGTTCACTGTCTAGAGCCACCCTTCATGCCTAAAACAGGAAAATTTCCTTCATGATCTTTCTTTATACTCCCATTGTGAATATGTGTAGGATATTTGAATGCTCACCATCCTTTTTCAGACCTGTGTAACACAGGCATTTATATGCCCTCTTCATTATGCAATGACATTGGAAAGTTGTATTTAGAATACTTACATCGATTTAAATTGAAGCAAAAATGAACATACTTTCTCTTAAGTGTCAATGAGAAAATACTAAGGGTAGGATTACTCTGCCTAGACAGATACTGTGCATTATAACAGTCTGCCTATTCCCACATTCCAGATCTATCAAGGTCAGACTCAAAGGATTCCAGTAATATTTTAATACTGACCAAATTAGACAAAAGGAAAATGGGTCAATGTTACTTGGTCCCATGTGACAAAAACACAGAAAATAGAAACAAGCACCATTTGAGAAACTTGTAAAGCCCTGGACACATGTCATGAGAAATCATTTACACTCTCTTGAGTGTAGTTTAAGGGCTAAAAGATGACCTGGATTATCCCCTTTAGATGCCTACGTGGACTACCCCATTGCACAAAAAGGCTATCATCCACAGGCAAATTGTTCTTTAAACTACTGATCACAGTAAGTGGAAATTGCAAAACTTGGCAAAAAGTAAAAAAATACATATTTTTGTGCAGTAGTTGCATCATCTGAATGATACTTGAATGTCAGAATTCAAAGTTGGAGGATCTAACCAAGCAGTCAATACATGTGTCCTAAAACGATCTAGACAGCACGTTGAGGTGTAATTCATATGTGAAAAACAAACAAAAAACATGATACACAAGAATGTATTGTGCACTGCAGACAGAATGAGTGAGAAACAGAAACGTACAGAAACACAAAATTCTTTAATTGTATAAACTTTTTTCTAAAAAAAAGTAAAATATACTTTCAGTATTTTATAGGAATATGGTAAGAAAAATATATTTTGCTGTTTCACATTTATTAATTGCTATTTCATTATAGCAATATTTTTAAACAAGTGTGAATAATATCCAGAGTTTTCCTATTTCAGTTTCAAAGACTGAATCTTATTCATCTTTGTATTCAAGACAGCTTTCCGCTGCTCATCTCTTGACAAGACAACTGGCTTTTTAAAAATTTCATTTGCTATTTTTCCACTATAGCTAAGCCTTATTTTATCTTCTGAATAGAATGGTTCTTCATTTCTTTTCCTATGCCAACAAAATGAGTTTCATCTTGCTTTTTTTCTCTTTTATTCACATGTACAATAACCAGATGGTCAAATATGCTTTTAAAAATTCTGTCCTTAAAATGAACTCTTAAAATATCAGTGAAATAACTTCTCAACTTATTAACAAACTACTCTGAGTATTGTTTTCTTCTCTGTAGCAAGCCCACAGATCAATGGAATATTTTGCTAATGCGAAATGTATCAAATGGTGTCATTTCAAGGACAACAAGAGCTGAATCCACGCTGCAAAGAGAATGAATCCAAGACATTCATTTCCATTTGAATTTCGATTGAGGCACACCCTTGGTATGCATTTTGATGGATTATGCTCATTCTTGAGCTTTGACCAACACTCCTGCCTTGTTCTCTCATCATACTGGTGGAAATTGCAGAGGTCTTTGAGACAAGCTCATGGGAGAAGTGTCTGTGTAGTTCTGACCTAAGTCAACTGGTTTCGGAGAAAAAGTACATCTGTGTGAATGCTGTGATTTGATAGCTACTTTGCTGGAGATAATGTAAGTGAATATCTGAAAGTTTTAAAAGATAAAAATGGTAAATAAAAAGGAATAAAAAGATGGAGGAATAATTTTGATCACTTCACAGTCTAGTGAGACTTCCTCTCCTCTTCCTCTTCCTCTCCTCTCCTCCTGATTTGAAACTGTTTTAGAGGAATTTTTCTATCAGAGCTGAAATGTGGTATATTTCTGCATATGTCAAAACAACCCCTGTTCTTCTTATACGTTTTGCACTTTTTGACTGAAACAGCTTTCCAAAGAAACCTTCTGCTGACTGTTCCCAAACCTCAGATTTTGTGTAGAAGGCACATCAGTAAGGAGGATTCACTATTTCTCTGTCATGGGAAAGTTATCTAACCTCTGTCCACCAGTTCAAAAAGATCTCTGATGTTGATTAAACATGTATAAACAGAGTTAAAGAAGAAAAGGAAACTGAGTATTTCACTTTAAAAAAATGCCAGGGCTAAAGTACTGAAGAAGAGCAATTAGCAACCAACATGAGTAACTAGCTACATGGTTGACTAATAGCCACTCTAGCCCAGTTAAGCAATTTGGAGTAAATACAATATTAGGTCAAAAAAGAGACACTAATTTTCAGACTGACTCAAGTCAAGTATATCAAGGAAACCTGAATTCTGCCTGACTTTGGTAACTGATTCTAGAGATTAAGAACCTCCTTGCTGCTAACAGTTCATGTAATTAATCTTCAAATCCAAGGTTTGGAAGCCTATGGAACACTGTCAGGAGCCTGGGGATTTATGAATGCTAGTAATGCCTTATATGGCAGTGTTTTAAAAGGATAAACATAAATAAAAGCATATATTTGAAAACGTATCTTCAAATATGTGTATTTGAAAGGGAACTGAACTCTTGTAGCTGAGAGCACAATTTAGTTCACACCATTAAACACATTTTTGTGGTTATATACTCTTTTCCTCCTTGTCCCCTGCCTTCTACAGTCACCAGTAAGCCGCTTTCCAGTATTATCTGGAGTAGCCTGGGGGAAAAAAAAATAAGAAGAAATCTCAGCATACTGTACCAGACTTGATTGCTTGAGCAATAATCCTGAGGTACAATACTGAGATACTGAAAGCTACCCTGCTGTCAATGCATATACAACTTACTTGTACCTTAGGTATGCTGCATAAAAATCTGCTACTTTTACCGATATCTTCCCTCTGAGGGCAGTAGCTCCCTTTCAAAGTTTCCAGGAAGAGAACATACTCAGTCTTGGAGCATGAAGTTATATGAAAAATTGAAATATATTTTTTTTTGGTACTTCATACTCGTTGCAGTTTAGAATCTGACAATACTTTTGAAGATACATAACCAAATTAATTCCCCAAACTACCATACCTTTTGCACAGCAAACTGCAGTGAGCAAACCAGGTTTTCTAGTCTTTTCTGTTTGTGGAAAGGGAGACCAAAAAGGGAAAGGCAGGCAAGGGCAGCAGGCTGCTACAAGGCACATATGCTTAGCGAATTCACCAGGCTCAGTGGGATTTCTCATGAGGGCTGGTATGTGTTTGAGTGCCTGCTGAGTGGTTTCTTGAGGATGTCTGAAGGGTGCGTGAACTGGCAAGATTGTCCCATGACCCTTACAACAGGGTGGCGCTTGCACATGCCTAGAAGTCGGCATTAGCCTGTACACAGAGGCTTTGATCAGCTTGCTCTCTCCTCGCAGCTCCTAGGGATATCTCACGGAGGGCAAATCTTTCCTGTTGCTACTTAGCCTAATAAGGATAGAGGAAGGAATGAGAAAAGTAGTCCTACTCAACCAAAGGAGAGGTCATAATAATGTACGCTTCCTAGAGCTAACATATTTTAACCTCAAGAAGCAGGTGGAAGTTGAGTGACACAGTAGGGACCATTCTGTTTGTTGCATAGAGAGCACAACACATATCACTGCTCACCCTAGATGTAGAATTTGTATGTGGATATGCAAGTCTGGGGAGAACAGATTTGAGCTCCATGGGCAAGGGTGGCTGAGCTGAAGCAGCTAAAGGAAAGAGGACCATAGACAAGGCCTATAATAATCTTGTGGAGCAGCTCTACCTCTGCTACAACCCTAAGTAGCCACCATCAAGATTACTGATGTTGATTAAACAAGTATGCAGAGGATGTCAAACTTGGGAGGAGGATAATCGGCTTAGAAGGAGGATGGAATCTCATATAAACTCTCTGTCTTTTGAGGATGCTCCTGGAGCAGAGAGAATTTTCCAGGAGTAGGAAAAAAAAAAAAAAGCAAGTGATGGCAATGACAGACTTCATTAATTGGCCAGAGTCATGTTTTAACAGCTGAGAGGACTGTACAGCCTGCTGAGAGCAAAGGTAGCAGAAACGAGGAAATGTCCAGATAAGTATTTGAAGGGGGTAGAATCACTTGCAAAGTGATACATTTCAGCTGTCTACAAAAAGATAGGCGGAAAGCCTCATTAGCTGAGACATGGACATATATATATATATAGATAGATAGATAGATAGATAGATAGATAGATATTTATCACAAAAAATGACTGCTGCTTAGAACAAATAGTCTTCAAACTTACAAGAAAAGGTGTCCCTCTGTATATAGTCTTGCATGCTTTACAGGATCTTGTTACCGAGACATTAACAGGAAAACTATTCTGCAACAGCTTCACAATACAGTTGAGCTTAATATTGTAATGGGATGATGCAGGTCAAACAAATACATCACACAAATATTTAATTTCAAGAAGGGGAACTACAGGAGAATGAGACAAGCAGTAAAACTTAAGAAAAGCAGTCCAAAAGGCAAAAAGTCTAAAGGAACCTGGAGGCTTTTTAAAAATACTGTATTAAAAGTCTTGGTAAACTGTGTGTTGTGTCACAAAAAAAGAAATAAAAAAGCCCCATAAGAACTCCGCATAGCTCCTTGGAAAAGCTCAAGGTGACTATTGGACAGAAAAAGACCAACATTTACAAAACTGCCAAAATGAACAGGCAAGTCCATAAAACACAACAGATCATAGAATCACAGAATCGTCATATGCAAATGAAATACAGAATGACCGAAAAAGAAGGTGAACATCTTGCAAAAGTTCCTCAAGTTGCTAGTATAAAAAGTCTTCGGGAGAAGCTAGACAGAGAAGCAGCAGTATCACATGATGCCAAGATTTAAAAGGAGCATGCAGGGGAGGCAGCATATTAGAGAACAGGCCTTTAATGCTGGAAGTGCAGGAGATAGTCCCAAATCAAAGCTATTCTTTGAGTCAGGTTAATTTCAAGTAAATATACAGGAAGTATTAGATAAAATAGACAAGGCAGATGTTAGATCAATAGATAAGAAGAATGGAAGTGACCTTAGAATATTTGTGATGTATGTTGTTGTTTTTTTTCTTTTAAGTATAAAAATACAGTCTGTGTGTAACAATCTATATTTGTACATAAAGCATTTATAGGTTCAGACGTTAGATTTCATTATAGCATAGCACCCAAAAGCAGAGGGAAATGCTTGTAGGTAAACTGCTAATAGCTTACCCCTGGCTTTTGCACTAATGAAGGCAACATAAATTTTCTGTAAAAAAGATTTAATGAATAACATAGTTCATGTCCCCCCTTTACGGGGATGTGAAACTGTCTTTTCATTTCACAGTTTCTATTATTCCAGACCCTTACAAAAAAAAATAGCTAAATGGTTCAAGGACTGTTGGATGCTTGACTCAGACAGAAAGTACAAAGTGAGATTTCAACAGAACTCATTTTCTCACTCTACAGAGATCAAAAAGATTTCTATTCACTTTCATTTTCCACAACGCCTTCTAGGTTGATTATAAAGTGAGGTAAAACTTCAATAGACTAAACAGTTGGTTATTGTACTGAAAGGATTTATCATTTCCTTCATAAGTGCATTAATGTTTTAACAAACTATAAAGGGATATATAATCTATTCTGCCCAACATATAGTTCCCAAGGAGCTTTAAATTTTAAATTTTAAGAGCTGTGATAAAAAATCAATGTCAAAAAAAAGAATATGGAAGTTTTTCTTTATTTTTCCTTTACTTTCGAACCTCAATTTCATTCAAAATAGAATTTTAATACAATGTCAGCGCTTCCCTTATTTCCTCTCTCTATTTTCCAGGCACCTTAGTGCTTCTTCAGATATTTTCTCCACATACCTCTTAGTGACAGGCTAAGTCTCCTTATGCCATCTCCCTTTTTATCCTGTCCCTTCCTGGAGGCTGATATACACATGGTTTCTTTTCAGATGGATTTGAACTCCTGCAAGACCTTTTATTCTCCCTGCAACTTGGCTGAGTTTTTTGCCAGCTGTAACCTTGGCCAGATAATTGTGAAGCTGTTCCCTGAGCTTGGTACTGGTAGCTCCAGTGGGAAGCACCTGATTAGTCACAAGGAATGTTTAGGCCTTTAAAGACTTGTAGTTGCTATCCAGATAATGATAAATATGCATCTAGGTTTTAAGTAAGAAAGCTACCCTGCAGTTGAAAGGAACAGAGATTACAGTGTCATGCAAAATTTGAAAAGACCTGGCTCATGGAAGAGGTTCCCTTTATTCTTTACTCCAAAACACAAACTCCGAATCATCAGAGGAGGTGGCAACTTCAAGAGGATGGTGTGTGGCCCTAGAAGGACATTCCTGTGGAGAAACTTCTGCAAGTACTGGCTGGACATTTGTTGTGAATTGCAAAATGTAGTTATTAGCAATTTCCTGCGATGTACTGAATGTTAGAATCAGACTTGTTTTCCCCATGGAAATGAAGCAGATGGTGCTATTGCCAGGTGCCTTCAGAGGCCTGGAGCAGCCCCTGTGTGATGGAGGAGCTAACAGGTTGGCTGCTGGATCCTACTTGGTGCAGCTGCAGACAAAGCTTCTGCTGATCCTCTCTGACAAAGCTTCTGCTGATCCTCCCACTGGCTCTCATCTAGCATCTAGCTCTGCTCAAGCCCTGAGCAGTTTCCTGGACAAGTCCAGTCGAAAAGGGGAGCCCAAATGAAAGCACCATCAAGTGACACCATAATTCTTTGTGGCAGGCCTGACGGGTGCACGCACTAATTTGTGTGAGGTGCTCTTCTGTCCCTAAAAACCATTTATAAGGAAAACGAATCAACTTTTCCGTGCTTACGTGCCTCACTTTATCCATCTCAAACCAAAAGAACCGCAGCACTTGCAGCTGTCATACAGCTGGAGACCTGGCACAAATGACCAAAGTCTAGCTGAAGCCTCATGAATGTAGACCGACAATGCCTCTAGCGTGGAGCCTTCAGATGATGTCAAAGGGAAATTTTTGTAAAGAACACTTTATTTAAACAAATGCCATTGGATGAAGAAAGTAAATAAAGCATCTTTATCTAAGGCCATATCTTAAGAATGGAACTGAGACATTAGCAGAAAATAAAGCAGAAATACATGTAAGTAACAAACAGCATTTTTTTTCAGATGTTTTCTACTATAATAACTTGCAATAATATTTAATATTCCACTGCACTGAGATCAGTCAACAGTTTCAGATATGCATTCATTCTCAACAGTTCAAAGAAAGTGCTTTTGTTTGTCTGATTTGAGAGATCTGTTATGAAAAGAATGTAAATTTTCATAGAGAGGTAGGACTGCTAACTGGCTGCAGACTTTCACAGCGCCTTCTACCTGTATTCCAGAAGCCCTGTAAGTGACAGGTCTGCTGTATCCGTCTCGGAGAGCCACCAGACAAGTAGGCTCTTGCAGCCTTCTTCAGGCATTCTTACAAGTGTAAACACGCAGTATGTCTTTTGTTCGTGTAATGAGTCACCTCAACACAGCAAATGTGCGTCGTGCCAGATTATACAGAGGTTTTGTGAAAATAAATATTCCCATTGAGCATTAGCATGAGATCAGAAGCTAGGCCAAATTTAACTAGTCTCTAAAGGCCAATCTTGTTCCTAAAACCAGCTGTTTAACCAAAGTTGTGACATCTAAAGAGACCAGCAGACACAAAATATATGCAGTGTATGCTGAATCAGAGCGAGATATGTAATTAAAATTAAATTAAAATTAAATTTTAAAATTTAATTAAAAGGTGATTTTTGAAGTGTTATACTTTAACACTTTTGAAGTGTTGTACTTTAAATCACTTTCTCCTGTATTCCTTTGCATTTTGCACAAGTAAACC
>JAVCKT010003993.1:0-11784 GCA_032273925.1 Rhynchotus rufescens
CCGGCAGCCGAGCATGCGCGGGGCGGCACCGCCTCGCCGCCCGCCCCGCGCCGGGGCCGCCTCGCGGGGCCGGGGGGAAGGAGCGGGGCCCGCGTGCGGTTTCGCGGGGGCGGGTTGATGGCGGCGGGGGTCAAGGCGGGAGCCGCCATTTCGTGTCTGTGGCGGGAAGGGGTCGCTCCTTCCTGCGCCTCGGGGGGGGGGGCGCAAATGGCGACGCGGGCCGAGGGGAGGAGGGCGCCCCTTTCCTCCCTGAGGGGAGGGCGCCGCAGGGGGGTTAATGGCGGCGGCGGCCGCCCTGAGGGAAGGGCTCCGTGAGCGGCCTCACGGCAGCGGGGCGCAGGGGCGGCCGCCATTTCGTGCTCGTGGCGGGCGGTTGGGGCTCCTTCCTGCCCTGCGGCGTGGGCGCCACGGGGGTTAATGGCGGCGAGGGGGGGCGCCCCGAGGGGAGGGCGCCTCGGGGCTGAGCGGAAGCGGGGATAGGATAGCGATCCCCTATCGAAGACGAAGGGTCTTTCCAGAGCTGCTTCATTGTGAGTGCCTCCGCTGCTGGAGAGGCTGCTGTGGGCCTGGCACCAGTGTTCATGGCCGCAGCCCTCGCACAGATGCATTCCTGCGGGCCCCCTTCGCAAAAACCCAGCTAAAAAGGCAGCAGACACAGCCGCGTTCCCGCAGCAGATCCCAAATCCCGTGTGAAGGGCTGAGGGAGCAGGGCCTGTGCCGCCCGGGAAGGAGACGGCTCCTGCAGAGGGAATTAGGCACGGATGGAGGTGGGACACATCCCAGGAAGTCCCGGATCAGAGGAGAGTCTGAGTGCCCTCAGGCCCTGCTTAGGCCTGGGAACGTGTAGGGAGCAAGGGGACAAGAGCTGGAGCGGGGTCCAGGGCGCCTGCGCAGATCCTGGTGCAGACCCTGTTAAACCTTCTCTATCTGACACTGTTCCCCACCCTGTCCCTTTTTTTTCCCCTTCTCAATCTGCACAGAAATCCCTGCCAGAGCAGAGCTTGCTGGAGCATTTTTCTTACGTGCCGCTTGTGGGAACTTGGCATCTAAAAACAGTTCAGCCTCCTACATAAGATGGAGAACCCGGCAGTCGCTGCAATCCTGCACAAACTCTGCCTCTTCAAGTTAAAGTTTCACATGGGATGGGTATATGTAGATCATCTTTTAAAAAGCATATGGTCCTAACTCTAAACTCACGCACAACGAACGAGCATAAACAACTCGGTATTTACACGTAAAATGAGGGGAGTGGTACAGTTCTCCCTTCTGCCCAGAAAAGAAATTGGTTTCTTCGTTGTGGTTTCGAACTCACAGGAAATAGTACGAGTGGAAGCAGTATCAGTAAGAAAATGATTCAGTTCAATAACATTATTTTCCCTGCTTCACACACACGCACACATATTCGGCATTTTCTTCTGAAGGAGGAGCCGATGTGCTGCTTGGCTTTGCGTGAATTGGCCTAAAAGCAGAACACGGCATATAAAAAGAAAAGCCCCAGTAAACGTGACCCCATCAACATAATGGCAGTTTCATGTCATCTACTGCAGTTTAATCAGAGCACAGTGATAACATCTTTTGCGCAATGCCTTCTCATGCGCTGACAGCACATGCACATGCCGGTCCCCTCACTGCTACTAAGTGTTTATACATGAGAGCTAAAAAGTTAAGTTAAAATAAAAGTCATAATTAGAGCTGCTCTCTGGCGGCTTGCGTGAGGCGGCGGCAGCAGGAGGCTTCGTTCGTGCTGCCGCTGCGGCTTTTGTGCCTTTATCTTAATCTAGGTTGCGCAGCACAAGCCGGCCCCTCTGGAGGGTCTCCAGGAGGAGGGAGATGTCTCCTCTGTGCCCAGACCCCCTGTTCGGACACATGCGGGGCTCCTGCTCCAGCACCGCTGGTCCCCACGTGCCCCAAGCCCGAGCCCATCTTAGTGTTTCTTGGAGGTGCTGTTTGTGCTGTCCCTTCATGGCCAACCCTGCGGTCACCCACGGTGGCCGATGGCTCTGCTGAGCACAGTTGGGGTAGCGTAGCTTCCATATGCAGCCTCTTACTGCTCTCTTGTTCCACATTCTCTCTCGGTTTCTCTGCAACAGCTGCGTTTCCATTGATTATCTTTCATTCCTGCTAGTCCTCTCCCCGCATAGCGACAAGGCCGGCTTTGCTTGGTGGGTTTCCATGCTCAATAGCATTTCAGATCTTTATTATTTATGCCTTCCAGCCAGGGCTCGTTTCCCAGCAGAGCGCCCGATGCTGCAGATGTCCTCAAGTGCCGATGCTGGGAGCTGGCAGCAGTGCCGAGACGGGGGTGTTGTGTAAGGGGTTTATCCGGCTCCGAGCAGAGCCGCCCGGCCCGGACCCGCCGCCTCGGCTCACGCCGGCGCCCCGCGGCACGGATCAGCACAGATCGCTGCGCGCTCCCACGAGGCCACAGCCTCCAGCGACACTGAAATGCTCTTACGGACATGGGGCTGGCCTCCTACAACACTTAGTTTTACAAGAATTGTGTTTTGTCTCCCGCCAGCAACACAAGCCTTTCCTCCCCTCAGTTCCAGGCCGCTGGTGTTGGTTGATTCCTACTCGTTGTCCTGTGGTGTTCCACATCACTGGGCCAAAATCAACGTGTGAATAGGAATTACCCCAAGAATGGCAATGTCACAGGCAGAGAGGAGCGACGGTCTCGGGGTTTGCTGCCTGCCTGCTCTCTTGCAGTGCAGCCCCCATCCAGGCCTCGCTGCTCCTTCCAGCTACCAATTTCACAAAAATCTCGGTATTTAACAACCTCTGTCCCCCTGCCAAAGGGACTCAGGTGACAGACAGGCTCAGAAGCTGTCAGGGAGGACAGCCAGATGGACAGATAGGCAGCACAGTGCTGCAAAGCCCATTTCCTCGGGAAACAGAGCTAAACGATCAGATGGTCTGCTCGGCTTTCACCACATCACACCATCCTATGGCAAGGCTACAATTTTATATTTAGCATGTAAAGCAATCTTCTCTAAGGGAACAACCACGCACATTTGCAGCTGACCATGTTTTAATGCTTATAGAGTAGCTGGGGAAAGGCCTTGGATGCAAAATTAGTTCTCCCTATTCCGTCTCAAGGGAAATTCGCACTCCCAGGCCTCACTGATACTGATATCTTCCAAGAAAAAAGAAACCAAACTATAGATGACAACTTGGATGCTCGGGTATTTGTGGATTAACATTCAAGCCAAACAAATTATTTCTTGCAGCTTTCCTTAAAGAAGGAGGTATGGAAGCGTATACACAATTTTTCCCAAATTTGCCTGCTTTGAGATTCATTTTCAAGCTTGCAGAAGCCAGGCTGCACCTTCCTCTCTGTTAATCTTTGAAATGGTGCCATTTTCACCCTATCTTAAGCACTATACATGTTAAAAAAAGTTGTTTTGTGGCACTGCAAGATGCAGCGAGTGGCCCTGCATGCAATCAAGCCCTTTGCATCCTCCACGCAGCAGCCTGGAACTGCTGGGACCAGTGTGTAAGCGCGATTTAACACCAGCTCTGGGGGCCAGATTGTCATCAATTTGCTCCCAGTGGGATTTCTGGAGCCCAAGGCTTCTCCATTGGAGCTGGCTGTTGCAGGTGACATTGGGCAGGTGACACTGCAGCGTGTCCCCGCCAGCAAGCGGCTGCGCCTGCGCTGCGACATCGCGGGGACCACGAGGCCCACGGATGCCCCGCGGCAGCGGGGACCTGCCAAGGCAGCAGTATAGACGCGCCCGCCCTGCAGCGCTTTCATCTGATCCGCTGCTGAATTTATCTGAAACTTCCTGTGCTTGCCGAGCAGGCGTTCAACTGCTCCCGACTCTGTTTGCACATTGCTACTCTCTGGAAAGAAAAATTAAAAAAGGAGAAAAAATTATTCTGAGGCATCTGGAATGTGTAAATTGCTTTCTCCTGACTTGCTCCTTCTAAATGTTGCACTCGAACTCTTCATGTTTTAAGCTAAACAGGGTTTCTAAAAATCTCGGGTGGGGAAGACGACGTATTCCACTTGGTGGCCCAAATTCCCTCGCAAAGAAGCGATGAGATGCTGCCCATCCAGAGCAGAGCTGGCTGCAGAAGCGTCCCTGCGAGCCGCTCGGGAGCGGGGAGCTGGGGTGCTCGGTGCCTGCGTCACCGCGCGTCCCGGCTCCTGCGGCTGCGCTCCCTCTGCTTCCTCTACGGGATTTATCCCAACACATCCAATGCGTTCCTGAGCCGCACAGGACCTCTTCCCAAGCTCCCCAGGGCGGTCAGTGTCACCACTGCGCCCCAGCCTTTGCTTTCCTGCTGTTGCCCCGCGCAGCCGTGGACCGTGTGAATTCAACGGGATTGCCGTCCCTTGCACGCGCTTGTTCACAGGACTGAGGTCTCGGCTGATGCAAATGCCAGAGGATTTTTTGTAGTGAAAACACAAAGGAAGAGTAGCTAAAAATGGATCCCACCATTGCACTTGTTGCAGCTGATTACATCCCTAAGAAAATGTATTTCACAAAAGCAGACAAAATAATAATCAAAGAATTACAGAATCATTATGGTTGGAAAAGACCTTCAAGATCATCGAGTCCAACCATCAATATTGTATCATCAATAGATACAATAATCATCAATATCATTATATTAGATATATTATCATTAATAATACCAGTGAAGACTTTGATTAGAAGTCATCGTAAATACAAGATCTGTTTTTCAGGGAGATCTAGATTCACGGACCAAGCCGGCTGGCTCCCACATTATTAAGTGTTCACTTGGGATCATGTCTAAATGTCATGCTCTACATGGAGAGGATAATTCTTGTATTGTACTTGGATATGCGCGGGTATGGATTTTAGATGTATCGATGGCATTCAGGTTGCAATCCAAATTCCTATGTAAAGAGCTGACGTTGCGGTTTCATTCCATGACTCTCATGGAAGTGAAAACCAGTGTCAGATTATCCTCCCATTTTATGCAACATTGTTATTCAACATTTTCCCTTAAGTGAGACAAACTGTTTTTCATACAATTATTTTAAAAGGCTGTGGTGTGTTTAATTTAGATTATCTCAAGGGGTGGAGAAAATAAAAAAGAATGAAAAATTCTTAGTCTAAGAAGGAACTAAATAGATACCGTGTTCCTCTAATCTTTGTCAGATAAAACACCCACTCGTGTGAATTGTGCTTAATATGAGCTTTGCTTTAATGCGGATGCAAAGGCAACAGAGGCAGCATGTCAAATTTACATCCCAAATGAATTAGGCTTCATTAGCAAGACGCCTCTGGAAGTGTTTATTTCCAGGGAGCTCTGAGTACTGCATTTCAAGCCAAGTGCAGCAGGGCTTCAGATGCTGCCGCGCCGGTGTCACGAGGGGTCTTGGGAAGCTGTTGTTCTGCACGGGATGGGAATTTTTCCTAAAAAGCATGTGACTTTTCTATCAGTCTGGGAACGCGAAGCCAAGGCACTTAAGGAAATTGTTTGCACATGAAACACCAAATCTTCAGGCAATCCCAGGGACACATCCGAAATGCCAGCGTGGAGCCTCCCACGTCTGGGCCATGGGAATCGGTGCAGCCTTCCTCAAAGCAGCCCCGGCACAGGTACCGGCTTCTCCTCATCCACTCCCTCTGTGCAAGAGCTGCTTCTGCCCCGACACTCTGAGCTGCTGCCCCACTTCGTGCACTAGCACTTTTGTTGGCGTGTTTTTGGTCAACTCACGCTTTCCCCATCCAGTACCCCGCACAGTGAGATTCCCAGTCGCAGGAAGCAGAGAAATCCCTGTAACTTCAGCATAAGGAAGGAAACCTGCTGCTGCTCAGCTCTGCTGCCTGCCTGATCCGCTCCTCCCTCCACCTCCACCTTTCTCAAGGCTCTCTGACGGCCACACTGGTGGCCACCCGGCCAGGCTCTGCAGCTCCGTGGTCCCGGCACCAAGGAGCCTCTGGATGGACCCAACGATCCCTTTTCCCCAGCGCGCCGCAGCCCGCAGGGTGTGCGGGACAGTTGAGCTCTCAGGAATCATCTGCTCCCTCTCCCACTTTATTTTTAAGCATGAGGAATCTTAAGCTCCTGTAAATTTTTAAACATATGTCTGCCTTGAATTATTCAATGGAATTATTCTGCCTGCCTCTGGAGTTAATTAAAGGGAGGGCAGTCGGTAACAAGCGCCCACGCTGGGGAGGAGGACAGCTATGGGGAGGGAGACACTACTTAAGACCACAGGGCTGAGCCTGGGAGCAGAACCTCCCTGTGACGGGAGGAAAAGTGCATGTCTGATCCAAAGCCCATTAGGGACCGCGGGTCTCTCCACAAGCCCCGGCGGCGTTGCGGCCCCGAAAGCCCCATGGACATCGTGGTCCTGCGTAGGTGCGTTCATCCACACAGGCCTTGCTGCCCTCTCCTGCTCCCGGGAAGCAGCACGGAGGGGAAATCACGCGCTAAGCTGCGCACTGTTGACTTTATCATCGGCCTAAACACAGAAACGATAACGGTGACTTCGATACTGCACCACATAGAAACACCGAGTTCCTGTGCAGTATTTTTGTCCCCAATCAGACTTGAAGTTACAGTTTCCTCTTTCAAAGCTACTGACCAAGCCCCGGGTTTGCACGTCAGCGCAGCCGGAGGAGCGGCCGCGCTGGGCTCCAATGCACTCACCCATTTCTGGATTTGGGGAGCAGGGCAGAGCTGGTCAGCGCGATGCCTGCTCCATGCCCGGCCCAGCACCCCAGCTCACACGCGTCCTGCAATCCCCAGGGCCACAGACCAGCTCATTCTGTGCCAAGTCCTCCCCACATACATGCAATATTTCAGCAGACCCAAAGCCTCAGAGCCCAAATTGTGGCGTTTTCCTGTGTGAAGCCGGTGTCTCAGGACGACCTTAGGAGAGAAGCGAGTGCATCTGCCGTGCTCACCGTCCTGGCTGCTGTTGCAACAGCTCACTCAGGGTTACCAGAAATCCCTGAAATGTGAGAAACTGAAAAAAAAAATCATGCAGAAAGGAAGGAAAAACGATCATTTCTTAGAGTGTCATTCCTTGTCAACACGGCAAGGGGCCATGTCTTCTTGATAACGGGCATGTGTAATTGCCATTAATGCTGCTGCGCAGCGTGTGCTTTAGGTGGAAAAGGAAGCAAGACCTGGAAACACCTCACCTGGAAACAGAAGCCAGGAGGTAATCACGGCACTGCTGGGAATGGTGAGAGTGGGGCTGCGTCTCTGACAGTTTAAAGCTAGGAAGGAAAAAATAGACTATTGCCACGGTTGAGCTTGAGCGTGGTTGTAATGAACGATGCTGAATTCCCTTTACGTTCATGAAAACTTGCAAGCAGGGTTTGAAGATTTCTAGCTGATTTGTTCACAACTACCTGTAAATAACTTTCCCAACTGTTTATTTTCCATGAGTATCCTGTGATGTCAGACAGGCAACATCCAGTATTTTTCTTTTTCGGATCTAACCGTGCCGGTGCATGGGGTGCACTGGAACTGACGGGGAACTGACTGGAACTGACGTGTCCATAGTTCCCGGCCTCTCTGAAGACCTTCTGCTCCACGGCTTCCTGAAGGGTTCTGTGTTCGTGGAGGCAGACAGAGCGGCTGTGTTTGCACACATTGAGCAACAAAAGGCAGACAAATCTGTACAAGTGACAGATTTTTTTTTTTTATCCTAGCTTGGCCACCATTTCTAGGCTCGCATTTGGAAACTGCTTAACCCAACCTAAACCCAAGTTTGTTATTGTTAGGTTCAGATACAGCTCATCCTTACGTGTAGCAGAACATTGCCATTGTGCTGAGTTATGAAAACGTCAAATCGAGAAGAGCTGGATTAAAATTCAAGCGTAATTTGCTCTAGTCAGAGACAATGTGAGCGACTAATAATTAAAAAGCCGCCTGGTGCTCACTGGGCATCGCTGGACTTTGGGATGTCTGAGGCTGCCACGATGGGTTCTTTCCACTCTCAGTAAAACCAACATGAAGCTTTTGGGTACTGATGTCTTATGATGTACAGTAATAGAAATGTCACAATTGAAAGAAATATTCTGGGCAAAGGCAAAATCTGTAACTGCTTTCAAGGTTCAGCGCTAGCAGACAATAGAAATGTTCTATGCTGCGGGTGTCAGGAGAAGCAGACGCTGGCTGCGCAGCCCGCTCGCAGCACAAACCTCTGCCCTTAAAAGGATCATCTGTGGATGGGAGCCAGGAGCAGAAGAGACATCTCACCGGCAGCCTCCGGCCCTGAGGAGATGTCGCAGGAGCAAAGAAAAACTGCCGCTCTTCTCATGCCAAACGTGGGTGGGAAGAGGAGGGCCTCCACATGGGAAAAGGGACTTTCCTGGGGAAAAAAATAAAGGCTGAGAACCACTCGGTTAGAAGAAACCCGTCCGGAATGGCAGCCCAGACGTGTCAGGAGAAAACTGCCCTTAGCTGGGATCCAAACTGTAAAATCCAGAGAGTTACCACAGAACGGGGGGTCCTCACAGAGCTCCTTCCTGCGCAGCACGCGATGCGACATGTCACCGTCTGCGCGTTGTTTACACGCCTCTCTAACCCAGTTTGTGGGAGGAAGTGCTCCACTGCCAAAAGGGCCTCGATAGCGGCACTGCTCGCCTGCAGCAACACTCGGCCGTGGCAAACCCACCACTCCTCACAATGCGTCTGCCCAATTACGGTATCAGCAGGAAGCTACAGGAAAAAAGAGCTGGAGACGACGTCTGCCGAGCGAGAGCGCGACGAAGGCTGCCGCCGAACGCGGGGCAGAGGGAAGGCGGCGCTCTCAAGCACGGCTCCTGTCCCCATACTCTGCCCTGTAATTGCTTTAGCAGGAAATGAGAATCGGGGTCCATAGGGTTGGAGTGGGCAGCTCGGCTCCCCGCGCTCACCACGTGCTGCAGAGCGCCCCTAGCCCTGACATCTGGGCCGGAGCTCATCAGGAAAGGGGCCCTCTTCCTCGGATCGGGTCCACGGCAAAGTTGTGTGTGCTTCTGAGTAAGTGCCTTACTTCCTGAGGGAGGGATAACCCAAAGGAACTTGATTGCAGTTTCTAGAGCGAATCGCTGCCTTCGCCACAATATTTATCCACTCGTGAACAGTAAAAACAGTCCTAAGCGCGTGGACTTGGGAGGGCCTGGCTGAATGCCCTGGTACTTCCACCATCACCTGCCTTCCTCCCAGAAAAAAGGATGCTTTTGTCTCCGAGCACTTGCTGGCTGCCCAGGTGACGACTACATTATCTAAAGGGAGATATAAGCCTTAAAAGAAGGAGGCGTGCGCGTGCGTTGCTGCTGATGGACCAGACACCACCAGGATGCTGCGCGGCAGGAGACGGGAGGGAGGAGGGCATTTCGGGCCAGTCAAGGGGTCCCTCCAGGCTTCCGAGAGAAGCCAAAAGGAAGCAGAGGGTTGGCAGCCTCCATCTGCCCAGACCTCGAAGCTCTTGGTGGCAGGACGTCCCTTTTACCATTTGTGCCATTTCTGATAAGAGAGAGCCCTCCTGCAGACACAGACACGGCTGCTGTCGCGGCCCTGTCCCACCTTCCCCCGTGCCGGCAGGACACTGCGCGGAGCCGAGCAGGCTCACGCGTCGCAGCTGCAGTCGGAGCTGCGGAATCGCCACCCCGGAGCTAACTCCCGCTCCCAGGCTGACAGCAAAGCCCAGGGCAAGTCCCTGTGCACCTCGGAACCTCCCAGCCTAGAGGGAAGAGCTTCATAAACAACACGGGGCTAATGGTGATGGGATCAGGAAGGAAGTGTGACCACTGGCAAGTGCTGCACCAGCTCCTGGCACCCACAGACCCGGGTGGCCGTGGGGAGGGGACACCCCACACGAGGGGCTCTGCAGCTCGCTGGTCACGTCACCCCTCAGGCTGCAGCGCTCCCCAGCGCCAGCGGCCCGATGGGCCCCTCTGCCGTAGCTTTCCAGCACTGCAGCCTCGCACGGCGACACCTGCGTCCTGCACGGGGCCCTCCTGGCAGCCCTGAGGTGTAAAAACCTCCACCTCGAGACACAATTTGCCTTGGACAGAGATGTTTTTAAATGACAGACACTGGCTTCAGTCAAGAGCACGATATCCCGTGCCCTTTGCCTCTTCAGCAACTTGGATGAAATGCTCTGAAGGAAACAAGGAGTTTGCAGCTTCCCCCTGTCTAGGGCTCCAAAAGGCACCAAGTGAGCCCTGTGTCAGGCCAGAACTACTGAGGCCAAGCTGCTCCAGTACCTAACTGGTGCAAACTGCAGCATCTCCTTAGCCTGCTGTCTGGACTGCGAAATGAGGCAAATTCTGTGTGTTGGGAGATACAGACTGAGTTAGGACACTCACCAGCTAAGGAGCTACCGTCTTTAACAAGAGAGGTTAGAAAGAAAAAGCTGGGACTCCCAGAAGTGATGGAACATGCCCTTCCTAGGTACTCATGCAAGCAGGTATTTTGTGTTCTCTGCCTAGTCTGATAGTTTTACAATCATTGTGACTACACTGAGCCCTCTGTTATTTGAGGTCGCTTCCCCTCCATGCCCCGTTCCCTCACCAGAAGGGAACACACTTGGACCAAGGAAGTTGTTTTAAATAGCTTGAGGAGGGCATCTAAAAAGCCTGCTTTCCTGTGCAGCTCCAAATTAATTTCTGCTTCTTCTGGTAGGCAGCAACCTGCATCTGTGCTCTCTTGATGCTCCAGCAAACTGCCCAGGACCCTCCTTTAGAGCACAGCATTTCTGAAAGACCCTCCAAACCAAAATCAGTTAACAGGCACACTCAGTAGGGATGAAGCGTAATTTTTATTCAAGCGAAACTGAAGCCTCTTACCTATCTATTCTCCCCCTCTCATTTAAGGGGCGCTCTCGCAATGAGCACCTTCCTCCCGCGCTCCGTGGGCCATGGCAGCGAGCGCTCCGCGCCGCGAAGCTCAGATGGCTGCCATCCTTCAGTTATCACAGTACTGTACCTTTACAAGAGACAGCATCAGCACTGTGATAACTGAGCCAGGGCAGCCTGTCGGTCATCGCAGCCCGCTCCGCGACAGCGCCGGGCCGCGCGGCGGCTCCGCTGCCTCCTCCTGCCGGCTGCTGCTCCAACGGGAATCACTCCACGTGCCGCTGCCGAGGGAAACGTGATGAACAACGTTGTTCAACAACGGGGCCTCGTGTCTGAGGGCAGTGCCCAACAAGCTCTCCAGGTAGTGAGCAGCACCTCAGTGACGTGACGGTGTCCTCAGTGCAGCTCAAAGTGCTTTTAAGAGGGGGAGAAATAGCTTCTTCACCAAGAAACTGCACTACAAAGTTATTAAGCAGAGTGTATAGGTTGACACTCACATATATATGTATATATTTAATGCTCTAGATGTCCCTGCTTGAGCAGAGGGGTTAGACTAGATAATCTCCAGAGGCCTCTCCAGCCTCAACCTTTATGTGATTCATTGCAATAAATATCATGGCACTGTTTCTCCCCCTCTTGGCTAAAAACAAACAAATTTGAGTCTGGAAATAAGGGGATTTGTTTTCTCCCCCCTCTCTCAATGTGTTACAGTGAGCAAGCAAAATTTTCCAGGTGAAAATTTTTACAAAGTGAAAATTATTGAGCTGTTAGGCCTTCAAACATTGTATTTAAGATGGTGGATTTCATTGATACAGCTCACACTTCTGACAGGAGAAAGCAAAAACTCAAAAAAAATGTTCTACACTCTAAATAAACAACTCACTTGAAAAAAAACCCTGTATCCTGATATGTTACATGGGCTGCTTTCAAAAGAGACACTAAATAACATCTAACTAAATAACTGAACAGCATCCAGCTGCTACCAAAATGGTGCCGTACAGGT
>JAVCKT010003994.1:0-23160 GCA_032273925.1 Rhynchotus rufescens
AGGTGAGGTGAAATGTTCTAATTCTAGCAGACTGCAGAGATCCTCCTGATAATAAGCATCCAAAAATGAAGCCATGGAATAGGATACAGGCCCATTGTAAATACCTTTGCAGAAGGTGGCACAGTGTTCAGTAAGGTGGTATAATCAGTGCCAGAGGGAAGTATAAATATTTACAAGTGGCAGTGCTTGTGAGTCACATTATATATACTTCTCTCTTCCTTGTGTTTGTGTTCTTACCATGGAAAATAATGCCTGCTCTAAACAGAAAAGTGAATCGGTTTGGGAAAAGCAGAAATAATAACACTTGGAAAGGGATGGCTGGAGCTAAAGTGCCCTGTTAATTGGGAAGTGCTTTCGGTTCCCAAGGGCTCGGCCTTATCCCCGTGTGTCGCGGCAGGTAACGCTGCTCTGAGTCCTGCTCGTAGCGCAGGAATAAACACACACTGCAGCCCACACGCCTTTCCCAAGCCTGTCGTTAAAAAAAAACAAGCCTAATTTCCCAGATATGGAGCTGCTCCGTTTCGGGTGAAAAGGAGCAGCTCGGTGTGAAGAAATAAATGCAGGTCCGGAGGCTGCTGGGTGCCTGCTGCCCTGCGGATGGCCACAAACACAAGCTCGGATCAGCTCTGCAAACACTTGGTGCCCAGGCTCAGGCCATGGAGAGCTGTGCAAAGCTCAGCTTTCCGTGTGCTGTGGCCGCAGGGCTCGGTTCTGGCTGCTCTCCCTGGAGGAGTATCCACAGCCATCCATGATCCGATGCCTTCTTGTGCAAATAATCTAAATTATGGCTTTCCTCGGGAGAGCTGTGTGTTCCTGGGGGAGGCAGCCTGTGCTCTTCTGAAGTGGTGGATTAAAAGAAAACCCTTGTCCTCTTCTTTTGGAAATAATTAATTGGAAGGAAAAAAAGGAAACAAGTTGAAAAGAGCAGCTGAGCATTGCAGCAGAAAACACAGTAATAAGTAGATAGTTCAATAGTGTGTGGTGGCTGTGATTCTAGCTCAGCTTACTAATGGGGCAGAGCATTTCATAGCCATGAAGGGAAAGTTGTGGAACACAAGGAATTTTCCTGTAAAAAGGAGCTTGGAGAAGAGAAGAGAAGAGAAGAGAAGAGAAGAGAAGAGAAGAGAAGAGAAGAGAAGAGAAGAGAAGAGAAGAGAAGAGAAGAGAAAAAAAGAAAAAGATGGTTTAATAAGCATGAGGGCTTCTTGGCTTCTTCTTTCTTCTCTACATCACGTAAGTTCCCTTCACATGCCATTAAGACATGTACTGGTTACTCTGCCTGTCTATGCAGAATAAAACCCCAAAAGACTTCAAGAATAAATTACAAGGCTTTGTGGTTGTCCTTCACAACCTCCTGAACCCAAATTCCTTCACCATGTTTAGAAAGAAAAGTGGCATTTGGATAATGTGTGTCTTTTGCAAAATGTCTGTCCCGTGCAGTACACGTTCAGATCTCAGCTTGTAATGGAAACGTGAGAAACTAGAACCCATGTGAGTAAAAGGAAAAGGAGAAGTGCTTCAGAGCTATACTCTTCAGCTTCAAGTAAATGTTATAATGTGTTAGCATATGGCATGAAGTAATACCCCTAAAAGTGGAAATCACAGGTAAGCCTCTATAGATCTCAGGAATCTGTCAAAATGAGAATTCTCCTTTTCACAACCTGATTTAACCTGTTTTTAATCTTCTTTTTTTCCTCCAAAGTCATTACATTCTTTGAAAGCCATCCTATTTCAGGTCTCAAGTGATCTTTTTTTGTAGTTTCCTATTCTTAACATAACATATGTATATTTTAATTCATTGTAGTAGGTACCACTAGGCTGCAGCACTTGTCTCTGAGCCAAAAATAAAACCAAAAAAAAGCAAGACTTTGATGTGCTCAGGAAAAGTGTCTGGCCTTTAAAAATATTTAAATTACCTGGCATATTTAAAGATTTTATCAGCTCTTGCTCTCACAACACTGTCTAGATAGATCCAGTTTTGGAAAGCAGCTCTTCTATTTTTGGTTGCTCTTAGACATCACACTGGAGCTGTTGCTTAAAAATAGACGAAGAAAAGAAATATTCGAAGCTTTTAGTGACAGTCTTTTCCAAGCCCAATGTATCATTTACCAAATGAAGCTAAATCAATTCCTGGTACAGTAAGCTTCTACAGAAGACTATATAATTTCATGTAGCAGCTATAAACCTCTCTTAAAATGAAAGATGGAAGTCAAGAGAGAGGAGCCATTATAGGGAGTCACGGCGGTCACAGATATCATCCTGGGCCTGGGCCACCTAAATCTTAACTGGGGCAACTCCAATAGGCAGCGTTACACTCATGTGAAACAACACTTCTCAAACACACATTTTTGCAAATATTGGTGCCCTCTTCCATAGAAAAGGGGCAGTGTAGAGTTGCACTGAGTATTTGTGAAGACTGCTTCTCACTACAAAGCAAACTGGCTCTGTTTTGATGGTATCGTGTGTTGGTTGTTGTGTCCATGCTCTGCAGCAAAGGTTTCCGTACCTTCCTTTTGATCATCTATAAAAAGCCCTTGTTTGTTTAAATAATAGCTTTGTTTAGAGCGAAGCTAGAAGAACATACACCAGCCGATGATCTGAATTGTTGTCCCAGGGCCATTATGATCAAACCATGAACGTAGAGCTGTTTTTATGGGCTACAGTCTCACTTTTTAATCAATTGTTCAAAGATAAAAAAATGTAATTTCCTCTCAGATATTACAAAGGATTAAGCTGCGAGAGGGCTGTGGTTAGTTGTGATTTTGCCGAGAGGATATCGTAGAAGCTTGCTGACTTTTTCCAAAATAAGTACTCAAGAAGGAAAGCAAACAGTTTGTGAGGGAAAGCATCCAGGCCTCCTCCTTTCCAACTGATCCTGTGTAGCTTTACCAAAAACCAGAAATCTAACTGGTTTGATTCAAGCAGAATTACGTATGGAGACGAATCATTATACCCTTTTGATAATGGAGATGGAGTTAAGTTTATCAGAGAGCAGAATTATTTCCTGCACAGTCACCCGGTGCCGGGGTGAGGAATGTGGCAGTGGTGGCAGGGGCTCGTGTACTTGCCGGGGTCTTTTTGAATTCCTGTCCATGGGATGATTCAAAATCAGGGCCAGGTTCCTAAGGGGGCTTACCTACCTGGTAGGACATGGAAAGTATGTGCTTAGAAGCTGTTCTGTGGCTGTTGACCTTTCGGTGTATTTGTTCTTCATCTGTGCTTCCATCAGAAAATTCTCCTAAATTTTGTAATTTGGCTACTATACATTACACACTTTTTTTTTTTTCCCTCATTCTTTCTCTATAAAGCTATAACTTTGTTGTACACTTATGTCCAAGAGGGAGAAGTGAAAAGCTCTTCCCGAAACCAGGGTGTGTACCACCTGAAATGCATTCCCTGGGGGCCCTTGAGCCCCTTTGGAGACACGCATCATGAGCTATCCAGCCACCCCTCTTTGTCCCCCAGGCTTTATTTGCCTTCATGTACTATCTATGCTTGAACAACACAAGCAATAAACATTATGGTATCCTTAAAGACGCCTTCCTGGAAGGGGCTCGCAATGGGCAGGTAGAATTCGTATGATTTTGTGTGTGTATGTGTATATATATACATGTTTTTTGTATGTATGATTTTGGGGCTAGCTCTGCACAGAGGAAATGGCTGCATTCAAGGAAAAGGCAAGCAAACAAGGCTGGCTGCGATGACGCTGATGTTGGGAGGAAGTGGTTGAGTGTTGAGTCTGTGCTCTGGGCTGTAGCCATAACAGTGCTTCCTTCTCCCCGGGGTTATGTTGGGTTGTACACGGATCCAGAGGCAGCTGAAAGGCAACTCAATTGCCTCTACTAGCCTAACAAAACATCTCACAAATGCTCTATTTTTCCCCCAAGAGAAGGGCTGCCGAAGCAGGGCACATCATGGGAAAATTGAAGTTGTTAAAAAAATTGCTGAGAGCTTGAGGTTAACTGGGTCAGGCTCAACTGGGAGGCAGCAGCCCTTGCTGTGTCCTGCATGCTGTGCATTGCATTAGGGTTGCAGGCGCTTGTTTCTGCTTTTTCTGGTTGGAAATAACTTTGTGCTCGTGGATGAGAAAAATAAAAAAGGAAGGATAATGTGTGACTCATCCCACGAGCAAAATTTTTAGCGTAGAGAATACCCAGTGATGATGCAGAGGAAATATAGATGAGAGTGATGAAGTGGAAGGAGGGAGAATCGGAGAAATATAAATTAAAGATTGTATTAAAAGATAGGAGTTCCAACTGACCTCATGAAGTCCCTGTCAATCTTGTTCTTCTGCTTGTTTCAGCATGGGTGTTTCGCTGTCAGAGGAGTCAGGGTTAGAGGTTGGGGCTCCTCAGATACAGCTCCACAGCTCACAGCCTGTATCTTAGGTCTATTTTCTTTATTTCTTTTTTTCTTGAAGCACAAATCCATCACTGGGAGATGTTCTCTAGCATAAAATATTCTTCTCCCTTATCTTCATTTTTTCCAGTCCCTGACCTGAATGTTCCTGAGGTCCATGAACTACTACTAGGAAGTCCATGGAAAGTAACAGGAAAGTGAGCCCAGTATTAGAAGACTTTTATTATTATGATTTCTAAGAGAAGGCCCAGATTTCCACTTTAAGATTTTTCCTGGACCAGCAATTTGAGAAAGGTGGAAAATTTTGACCTAACATAGTTAAGCATCTTTTATTTTTGCTGTTCCTGCCCTCCTCTCAACTATTGGCAGCTCCTGCAGTTTTCACAGCTCATGATGAGCTTCAGGCCTCTCTCACCATAGGGATGTCCAGCCTTTGCCAAGCGGACATCTCTTAGTAGATCTGAAATGATTAGGAATCAATAGGAGATTCATAAGCATCTCCTGCTGCTCTCTCTAGTGCTCTGTAAAGGATCTGTTCACATAAAACATTTAAAAAAAAAAAAAAGGATTTTTTTTCTCCTTGTTCTTATCTCTCCCCTTTGGAAAGCGGAACTAAAATGGTCTCGCTTTAATGAAGTAAGTGGCTGTTTAATTAAGCAAAAGGGAGAGTTAATTGCTCCGGGTGCCCTTCTGAAGCCCATGGGGCGATGGCTGCGCAGAGGCCCCAGCAGCCGCTCCCGCGCCAGGCTCCTCTCCCTCCTCCCCTCTCCTCTTTGCCAGGGGTTTGGCACCGGGCAGGGCGCTGTTTTTTGGGAAGAGAGGAGCCTGTTGTGCCCGCTTGGAGCGGCCGCACAGGGGGCACAAACAGCGAGGCCTGCGCAGGGCACCGTGTCTGCAGCTCTGCCCAGTGCTCGCTGGCACTTCCCTTGGTAAGCAGCGCTCCTGCATCGGCAGCTATTTAATTTTAAGGTGTACATTTACTTAAAATATACTTAAATATAAGTGGCCTTTGCTGGCAGGGCTTAATGTGCCCTGGGGAGGGAAAAGGAAGGGCACGTGAGGGAGCTGCCGGTGATGGAGGCCGCCGGTGCGAGCCAGCCCAGCAGCGTTGGTTCCTGCTCCCCTCTCATCCCCACCTCGCCCCATCTTCCCCCCGCATTTTCCAGCTGAGCTTTGGGGGCAGAACAATGTGATTTAAGAACCACCCTTCCCACCTGAGCAAAAAATACGGCCTAAGTGAGGAAGCTGCCAGATCCGCAAAATCAGCACGCCCCTAAGGCCTGGAAAATGGGCCCCGACTAAAGCCAGCAGCCTTAGGCTGAGTTCGCAGGCGCCAAAACTGCGCCCAGAGCAGCCTGATGCTTTCTGAGCAAACCCTCTAATCTCACTTGTCAGCTTCTTGTTTGAGCAAAGTTAAATCAGAGCCTTAAAAAATCAATTTGGAGGAAACAACTCGGCAGCCCGTTGACTGCAGATGCTCTTTTTAATAAAGCGATGGTTTCCGCGGTATTTACTCAGCCCTCGCTGGGTTTTCTCGGCAGCTGCAGCCCAAAGATAACTTGGCTCTTTTGCCAGTTTGGCGGAACTTCTGCCGTCCACCAGCTTCACCGCGTGTTTGCTCCCTAAACTTGTTTGGGTGTTGGAAAACTCCTTCGCCGAATTCCCGCTGGGGAAAAGCCGGCAGCAGTACGTTAGGAACGACCGCTGTTATGGGTGCCATTTATTGGGTTTATTACGTAGCAATCGGTACCTGTGTGAAAACAGGGCTCTGTCCTCGGGCTCCCGCCTTGTTTAACAGCCCGGCCTGCGCGTGAGCCTGGCCTGAACCCCCTGCCCAAGGAGGCTCCGCCAGGCTCGGCCTTGCAAGGAGCTGCTTCAAACACGCGTCAGGCGTCCTGGCTTTGGGCAAGGCACTGAAAGGCCTCGGCCCTCGGACATAAAAAGGCTGTGGAGTCTCGTATTTCTTGGAAGTAAACACTTACCTCAGAGCTTTAGACACTAGGATGCTGAACTTGGGGGCAGGGCAGCTATTAAAAGAGCAGGTTTAGATGCTGTTTGAAACAGAAGATAAAGGAGATGTAAGAATTACAGCCACGCAGACCTGCTGTCCCATCCTTTCACTGGTCCCCCGTGTAGGAAATGTCTCCATCTGTACAGTTACCATCGCAGCTCCTCAACGTGTGCTTGGCCAGAGGCACGTCCCACTGTGCAGAATCAGTGTCTGTGCAGGAAAGGTTACCCTGAGCCTCGGAAATCCTACTTTGTGGTGTTGCTGCGTGTTGTGGAATGGCCCTGTGGATGCAAGGGCTGCTCTGAAGAGGGCATTTCAGGGCAGAAACCTCAGTTTCAGTATCTGACACCACAGAGCATTTCCCTCTTGCGCTCTGTTTTGAAACTTCTGGCAAACAAACTTCACACAAACAGATTTAAATATCAACCAAAAGGCTTTTCCATGGCATAGTCTCTCTTTTCCTTTTTTTCCGGTGGAAGGTCATAGCCAGGTGGACTCAGAGGCTTTCCAGGTTGTCCCAGTTGTAGCATCCATGCTCTGTGTGTCTCCATAACAGTATGCTTGTCCCTGGGGCTGTGGCTGTACAGCTGTGTAGACTGTGGAAGCTGTGTACAGCCGTAGGAAGACTATGGATCAGAATGTATGGGTGTACAGCTGACACATGCATGCACAGGGAGGTTTAAGCATCCGCAAAAGCCTCTCTCCTACAGTGCATATACCACAGACTGCCTATGTTGGATGTATATAGCCATAGGTGCAACAAATGCCAGGCCAAAATATGGCTCAGGTCTATTGATAACATTTTCAAAAAGGCTACAAACCTGGGGCAGAATTTGCACAGCAGCCTCAGGGGTTTGTCTCTGGAAGGCCTTTTCTGGTTGTAGTTTATTACTTGTCCATTAAAATGTAGGTGTTGATACATACCCTGCACTCACGTGGACCTCCTTCCTGTGGGCTTGCACTCTCCTTGCAGCACCTCCAGCTTGCTCTTGGCCATGTTAATCTGCTTGAGGTTTCTGAGCCTGAGCTTTCTGCTTCCCTGCTCTCGAGTAACCGGCGTGTTGCTTCTCCTGAAGCAGCCCTGCAGCCACCAGAAATGTTTGCAGGGAGCAGACGCTCGGTGACAGCTTCATGCCAGGCCCAAACTGGGGTGAGAAGGAGGCTCCTGCTCTCCCAGGGGCACTGCCAGAGGCCGGGGTGGCCACGTGCCCAAGGCAGAGCCGTCTGAACCCAAAGGATTCAGCCGGGCTGCAGCCGCGGGGCTGGGGCTGCCCCTGTCCTGCCCTCCCCGCGCCCAGGACACATTTTGTCCTTCCCATATCAGCCTCTTCCGAGGGCTGCTGAGGCTCCCGCTGCCTTCAGAACCACAGCTCCAGTTTTGCAGCTAACTGCTGCAGTTTGCCTGGTCTGCCTGTCAGACACGGCCTCACATTTGAAGTGGCTTGTGTTTAATAATTCAGGAGAGTATGGCCGCTGCTCCTGCTCTGCCGGGGCAGGGCCTCTTCGCCTGCTGGTTGCTCTCCTTCTCAAACCTGCAAAGCTGATGTATTTGTATTTTTTTTCCCCTCTGCAGTTTTGTATGGAGCTGAACCAGCCGACGTTGCCAAACATCCGCAAGTGGAAGGGCCCTAGAGGATGCTGGAAGGGTGTTGTTTCCGAAAAGCCCTCGGGCCAGCTACATAAGGTACATTAATCCCCAAGCCTGCGTTTTGCTTTGTGGGTTTTTTTTTTTTCCTTTTTCTCTAACCAATGACATATTTTTGTTTTGTTTGAGGCAAACCATTCTGCACATCCTTTTGCAGGAACTCTTCTCTTTTAAGCTGACTTCTTATTCAGCTTTAGGTTGGGTTTTTTTTTTTTTTTAAATCTTCCTCAGTCTGCAGCATAAAGGAAGAAGGTGCCTGCGTGTTTGGGGACTGGTTTGGTAGATAGAAACAGTGCAGAAGTGTACAGGAAAAGCCACACATTAGGACAAGGAAATAATCCTTCATTCTGCCTCTGACATGCTGAAGTATTCCTGATTATTTTTCCACTAGGCGGCTATCCCTGTTCTGGGCTACAGCACTGGCTGGAATTCACAACTGCTTCCACCCTCCTAGTTTGCAAAGGAAGATGCCAGAGAAGGGCTACTCAGCACGCTGCCCTCAAAGTGAAAAGGAGCTTACCTTGTGCATTCCCTAAGGGCTCTGCACGTAGAGATGCAAAATATGCTGTAGGCTCTATTTAAAATCAGCCCTGTGCTGCAGTATGCCCTCCCTGCAGCATCTTGTGTCATGGGAATACATATATATATATGTATGTATATACTGCAGTGAGGTAGTAGCCCATAGGGTAGTGGCAGTTGTATTTGCTGCCGTTGACAATATCCAAGGTGTAGGGCTGGACTCCGCTAACTGTGTCCAGAGGTGATGATCCCACCCCAGGGTTATCTCTCTTTGGCCTTGAAGAACCACAGTGAGACCTGGAGCAAAGTCCTTCTCAGACCCAGGCCTCTTGTTGTTGAACAGGAAAATTCCTGTAATGCAGCTCCAACATGCAGGATTGTTGTGTGAGGAAAACAAGGACTGGGACCTGCAACTAAATGGAGGTTGCCTAGTAGTAGTGCATAAGGCCGTCTTCATGTGTTCTGAATATTGTCATTATTAAATGAGTGCCTGTGATAGTGTCCCATGGGAAAGCTCATCCCAGGGCTTAGAATCCATTTCTTAGTATCTGGATTTTCCAAGTCAAGTTGCTTCACCCTTTGTGCCACGACATTTTTTGGACCGTGGTGTGCTGCGAGGGGTAGTTACTTCTGCAGCTCTCCTGGGTAAAACCCTAGGAGGAGAAAAGAACAAAAAGCAGCAAACAGCACATGAGCCCCCCACGCTAGCATCCCTTAAAAAGACACTAAGGGTCTGAATGCACCCAAGGTTTTAAAGAATTCCAGACAACACTTTTTGTTTCAAAACAGGTGTCTAATCCCTTCCAGGACTTTTTTTATTCCCTGACTGGAAGTTTACCTTCAGGATCTCTTGTTACGCCAGAGCATTAGAACACTGAATTTAAAAAACTGTGCAAAGTTGTCCAAGTTGTTCCTAGAAATATTCATAAGGCCCTCTCTTAAATCCAAAGTCATTCGTTGGTTCTCAAGTCATGTTTCCAAAGATAACAGTGGATGTTTTGACTGTGAACTGACTGATTTAAAATCATTGTCTATGTTGTTTTGCTGGTAGGGATGTGAGCGGGAATGATTCCCCAAATTACAGGAGCAGCCTGTGGTGAAACCAGGAATAGGAAAGTTATCTACCGACTTTTTCTTTTACATTCCTTAACAGAAGCGAAATCTGGCTCTGCTACAAACCCTTAGCCAAGCCAAAAATTCTATTCTACCCCTGAGCTTAGTTAATAGGTTAGTTAATAGGTTGAAATTTATACACAAATACAACACAATAAAGTAATGCAGTGTTGCTCCGAAATACATAATCTCTTTGGCCCAAACTGATGCCATACTCCACAGTGCTAAATAATGCAAAACAGTGGCTGATATCAGGTCTGCACGTATCGTTTTCCTCCTTTGCATCAGACTTCCTTGTTCCCTCACTCCTATTGATTTTTGGCAAGCGGGTTAATGTGAAATCTGGAGCCCAGGAACAGAGGGTGAACTGTGAATATTCTTCCACACCTTTGTAGCCTGCTCGGCTTTTGAACGTTATATACTTGTGACTGGTGGAATAATCCAGTTGGATTTTTAAAATCCAAAGAAATGTAGCCAACACTGCAGCTAGGAAAAAGAGATGGAGAGAAGTGACAGGGCTGAGAGGCCTGGACCAGTTCTCATGCCAGGAGACTGAGTGAGCCAAGGTATTTTTAGCTTGCACACGAGAGGAATTTGCCAGACTGTGTGTGGCTCGCAGAGAGCAGCTAGGAACCAGCACGTGCTGTTTCTTGTAGCACAAGGTCTGGCCACCGTGTGAAATTAGGAGCCATCAGCTCTCAAGGGAAGTTCCTGCAGTGCGTGACCACACTGTGCAGGCCCTTGCCAAGTGGATTCAAACAAAGATAAGGCAAAGCCACGGAGGGAGCGCCCGCGCGTTGGGGCCCTCATCCATGGGAAGCTCAGTGCCAGTCGGGACCAAGAGCCAGCACCTGGATACTCTTGAAGATCCAGCACCCGGGTACCCTTGTTTCTCTCGTGCTCTCCTCTTAAATCTCTGCTGCTGGCCACTGCTGCCCGAGGGGAGGTGCTGGGAACTTGAACTCCCACGCAGGGCTAGGCTGAAAAAAAAGGGTAATAAACTACCTTGTTACTGACCACACCAGCAAGAATCAGCTTCCTTGGCTGGAAAAGCAGGAAATGAGGCCCATGGCAGCCCACATAAAAGGCTGCAACTTGATCTTTCAACACTGTGGCAGCCCTGAGTATGGTCTACCTATGTATGTTAAAGCAGCTTATGAAATTGTTGGCTGCATGGAGCGGTGCAGAAATGCCCTTGCTGACAGGCAGCACGTGGGGGGAGCAAAGCAGTGCAGATTCCAGCTCCGTGCTCAGCAGAGCCCACGGGACAGAGGGACCCTCCCGTGACCATGGCCAGGGAGCTTGGGCCCTGGCGTGAAGAGAAGCAAGAAGCTTTTCCACCTGATCCTTCTACCTCCTGCTCGCAGGCTCTTTCTGCCCGTTTTCCCTTACACTTGGATGCAGCAAGTTAGACTTCCTGCCCCCTGCAAATGCCAAGGCAGGACATTAACCTGTATCAGCTTTTACTGCCACGACGTGTTTTGTGAGTAACGCACCTCTCTGCCAACACAAACAGTGATGCAGAGTGTTCTAAACATCTAGGCGAAAGTTGCAACCAGGGGACTGCATTTGGGCAGAATGTTTCCGTTTTACCTTCTTTTAATTAATAGTCTTTTTTTTTAAATTATTTATTTTTTTATTTCCAGGGTGTTGAATATTCTGGCTTCCTCTGGGATGCAACAGCTGGCATTGAACTGAAAGATGCTTCTTCTCAGGAGACGGCACAAACTAATGGCAACGGGAAGCACTCGTATCCTCACCCGTATCTTGCACATTTCAAGGTAACCACAGCTGGGCCAATGGACCCTCGCAGAGCTGAGCTTTTAATTCAAATATTTTGAGTAAGAGGCTTGGAAAAGACACAGATAAAAGTTGCATGAGGCGAACGTGTTATCAGTTCAGCATTTTCTCGTGCCTTGTATAGCAGGGTAAGTCTATGCACTTCAGAGAGCCTGAGGCTGATCTCTCTTGTACTGCTGGGATACTGCAGGGTTTCCATCCTAAAAAGCTTCTTCATTGCTTCAAACCCACTTAAGAATGTGACTCATTTTGGAAAGTCACTTGGCTCTCTTGGCTGTTCTGGGCATAGGCTTGTGTGAACATGCAGCCCCTGCTGTACACAGGCTCTGATGCAGGGGTCCAGGCTGGGCAATTGGACATCTCTAGGAACGCTTTGGGTTATGTTTGTAAGTATAGCAGGTCAAAAGTAAGAATATTACTTGTGCCACAGGATGAAGCATGTCCCAAAAGATTGCAGGGAGCTGGCAGCTTGTTTCAACGTACATTAAGTGCCTTGGTTATTCTCTGTGACAAGTCTGGGCCGATCACAGGAGAGCAGTAATTAGTCCATGTAATGACCATGACATTATTTGTAGCTTATTAACAACTGGCGTTGCATAATCTGATTTTCCCGAGCAGTCAGGTTCGCTTGGCAGCCGCTGCAGAAGGAAGCTGTTTGCTTAGGAACATCAGTTTTCCCCGGAACTGAAAATGCAGTGGGGTATTGTTGCAAAATGTGTTCTTGTTGTCTTAAAAAGAAAAAAGAAAAAAGAAAGAAAAAAGAAGAGAAAACCACACGCACAGAGCAAAGCAAGTTCTAGAAACCAGGACAGGCTAGTGAAAGTGCCTGACATAGGTATTTGCTTTCGCCTTTGTGACCTTCCTTGTCCTGTCTTTATCACATTGATTTCTCCTCCTTCCTCCCCCAGGTTGGAATGAATGATCTAACGCTGGTTAACCTCCATCTGGCCTTGTCGCCCTCAGCAGGAGAAAACCCAGGCAAGAACCACGACAGCCACAAGCTGGCCAGCTTTGCACACACTTTGCAGGAGACGCTGAAAGGTATGGCCTTGCTTCCGTGCCAGCTCCCAGGGGCACAGCCATCATCTTATCTAATCAGGAAGAATCTAGAAAGAACCTCTGTCCCCGTGCAGGTTCACAGGGACCCCCATCAGCTTCACACTCTCTTGAGCAGTATTTATACCTGAATGCTCCATAGATGTGTTTTGCACGCATGTGTAAAACTAGACGTGTTTTTCCTCTGCATGTCCTAATCAACACAGTTAGCACAGGGGACCCTAGTGGCTTTCACACTGCTCTGCTGATATTCTTGAAATCCTTCATTATTTTACACTAGTATAAGACCCAACTTCAGGGGAAAGGAAATATGGACGGTGAGGTTAAGCCTGTCTGTAACTGCTTTGTGTATGTAAGACCTACCAGCAATCAGCACAAAGCTTAAAGGCTTTTTTTTTTTTTTTTTGCTCTTTTTTTTCCAAAAGAAGTAGGTTCTATGTGTTTGCTTTTCGTTATTTTAAGGTACTTTGGACAACCCAGTGCAAAGCAGGAGATGTTTGCTAATGAGACAAGAAACCAGGAAGCAAAAGCTACTGTTACATGGGTGCAATATACAGAATAACTCTGTTGATGTCAAATCAACTGCTCCAGTTTTGTGCCAGGATGAGTAACATGCAGTTTCCCATACAGCAAAACAGCACGTTGTGTGTTTAGAGTGCTGCTAGTGAGCTTTTTATTGGAACAGAAAACTCTAGCACCTTGTTTACTCCTTAGCAAAGGCACAAGAGGGTTGCAGGGTTGTGTGCCCGGTGCTTTTCAGCTTGGCCCAGCTTTGCAGGGCCAGTCACCAGCTTCTGTAACACAAGTGCTGTCTGCAGTTTTTATGCTTGTGCTTTTGGGTTTCCACTGGAGCTGCAAGAAGCCAGAGCTATTTTTAAGTGCTACTGATTTAAGTATTTGTCCACATACCTTGAAATTGAAAAGGCTGCGGCCAAGCGAAGGGGTCTTGGCCTAACCCCAGAGGCTGTACTGAGACACAGACAAACGTGAAGCTCTTTGGAAGTCAACAGTTACGTTTCCTCTGGATCTAAATTTAGTTTGACACCATCAGGGCTGCTGCTTGTTTCGTGTTTTTCCTTTCACGCGGCGTACACATTACTGGAGGGCCTTGCTCTTGGCTCAGGCTGTCACATGAGAGGGGACTCAGGTTTCCCCGAGCGGGTAGGGTGCAGGCCTTGTTTCACACAGACACGATAGCATTGGGTTGCTTTGCAGTACTGGATTACTCTGCCAGAATCAACGTCATTTATAGAAATACTGCAGCCCTGCACTTTCCTCCAAGTAAGCCCTTCAGATAGGGGTGATTAGGACTGATTTTGCTGGGGATGCCACGGGCGAGTTTCTGACCCCGCTCTGCTGAGGCCCCTCCTTCATTATCTTTCACGCTTGTGAAGAGGCACCTGGGGAGATTCGGGTACCCAGCAGGGCCTCCCTGCCACGCAGCAGTTGTGCCCTGCACTGCTCCAGGGAATCCTGGTTCTCCCATTCCCCTCTTTCCCTCCAGCAGTTCCAGAGCGGCTCCGTGGTCGCCAAGTTCCCGCTTCCTTTCCGTCCGCCCCCGTGTCCCGTGGTGAGGTGATGGCCACGTGGGCTCTAGTCCAGATGTGACCCAAGTTGCTGTGATCCATGCACCGTGTTGTTGCCTTAGTAGTTTTGTCCCACCCAGCTTGGCCACGTTCTGCAGATTTTCCACGCGTGGGGCATGAGGCCGGGAAGGCCTCTGAGCGGCTCGTTTTCCTGCTCTCAAGCAAGAGATCTTGGGGTTTTTTTTTTTGTGTGTGTGTGTATGTGCAGACATGCAAAACTGTGGGCATTTTTATTTGGTTTATTTTGTTTCTTGCGGGGAGACATGCAAAAGGGAGGGCTCCCTGCACACTGCTGGGCGCTGTGCGCGCCGGGCACGTCCCCACAGGGAGGGCTGCAAGGGCAGGAGCCTGCGGCTCGCAGCCACGACTTGAACGTTTCCTGGTAGCTCTTTGCCATGCTGCCTGTATCCTGGGGTTGAAACCTTCATGAGCCAGTTCCTCCCAGAGTGACTCTGTCCTTCCCCGTGAGACAGGCACCAGTTTTACTCTCGATTCTAATGGGCCTGAAAAGTGCTTTTTGCTTGTTATTTTTGTCTGTTGTTTTGAGGAGGAAGGGCCGCTGCCATTAACCCCTTATATTTTGACATGTATTTCCTCATCATGCAATTTCCAGTGCGGTTTGCAGCTTGCAAAGGGCAGAGCACCCACCGTTCCCTCGCTTCCCACCCGCGTCTTGGCGAGCTCGGGGGCTCTGCAGCCAAGCACCCCTTCCTGGCACCCAGGGGTGCCCCTGCGCCCTCCCCGGCCGTGGTTCGGGCACCGCGGCAGAGCGGAGGGAGCAGGTTCTGCAGTTTAACCTGTGCTCCCTCTCCCGGCCCGCGGCCTCCACAGCAACAGCACAGAGCCTGCAGGTTTGTGCGAGGGCCCCAAGCAACGAGGGGGTTTAACAGCCCTCTTCTCCAAGGTCGCCTTTGGAATAACTTGGGGTCTCCAGCAGGCTGCTGCTGCAGGAGCCCTGGACACCGGCTGTGCCAAACACGGGCAGGTGCTGCCCGGGACCTGCCGCTCACCCAAGGAAAGCTGCTCAAGCCACGGGCTTCTTAAAAGCCCCAGGATCAGAAGAGCTCTGTGATGTAGCCTTCGAGTCGGTCGTTACCCATCTTGTTGAGGAGAGGTTTAAAAACGAGCATAAAATTCCTACTGGATTTCTTTTTGTCACAGTCAGAATGGCCGTAAATACGTAGCTAATGCAAATAAGTCTTTAAGCAGTCTAGGTAGTGCAGGGTAATGCTACTCAGTAGTCGTATTTTTCCTCCTGCTATTTTCTCCCCTCCCTTTTGTATTTCAGCAATGTGTGTGCTCTTTTCCTTCACTCACATCTCTATTTCTTCCCGATTTGTCTGTTTTCTAGGAGAAAAGGATGTGATCATCCTAGGGGACTTTAACCAGGCCCCAGACAGCAGTGACCACGACATACTAAGGAAGGAGAAGTTCCATCACTTGGTCCCTTCCAATACTTTCACCAATATCAGCACCAAGAACCCTCAAGGATCTAAGTCGCTGGATAACATCTGGATCAGCCGGAGCTTGAAAAAGCTGTTCACAGGTACAGCTGCTTTGCAGGTGGATTTTGCAGCCTCTCTGAGGTTGGTGGTTGGTGTCACTTGTGAGTAATGTTGCTCTATGTGTAGTGACTTTCCACAGCTGCTGGGGAGGCCGCCGGGAATTATTTAGTCGGCTTGAAGGATTTGCAGGCTGGTGGGTTTGAATCCAGGCATCCTGCTCCTCCTGATCTGGGCGCTGCAATTCCTTCTCCCGCAGGTCACTGGGCTGTGGTGAGGGAAGGTCTCACCAACCCCTGGATTCCCGACAACTGGTCGTGGGGCGGCGTCGCCTCGGACCACTGCCCTGTGCTAGCCGAGTTCTACGTGGAGAAGGACTGGAGCAGGAAGGAGGCGCCGCGGAATGGGAATGGGGTGACGGTGGAACGCAGCGACTCCAGCGCCAAGCACGAGCGGTGACGAGCGCTCGAGCTCGCCCAGGGCCTTGACGAGGACTGCGCTCGCCCAGGGACCCCAGCAGCTCCACGGGCTCAATGTGCTCGGCCGTGAAGCGGAGCTGCCGGCCCCTCTCCCTGCTTCCCGCCGGCTCCCGGAGAGCATCAGCACTTGGTGCAGACGGCTCTCGCCTTGGGCCCCTCGTGGCTCCTTACAGAGGGTCTCGTGGCACAAGAGCAATCTGTGGCTTTTTATGGACCCTGTGGACATTTCCATGCCCGGAGATTGGGATGAGAACTGTACAGAAAATAAACCATACTTTTAATACTGTGTAAGGTCTTGTTAAAAAGCAGCCAAGGAGGCTTTGTGGTTATGTTCAGGGTGGGTGCAGTGGTTATTATTCGTTTGCTGCCTCGTAAATCAAGGGAATAGTGGAGGCCATAAAGAAGAGAAATGCTGCAGGGATTCCCGAGTTTGCAAGCACAGCTAACTGCTTGCCAAAGCTGCTGGAACGGGGCAGGGTGGGAGGGTGGGCCAGGTCCCTGTCACCCTATGGGGTCTGCGTGGCCCTGCAAAGGGGCTTTGTCTCTGTGCGTGCCCGGAGAGGGAGGACCTCAGCCAACAAGCAGCCGTGACTGCATCCAGGGATGGCATTTGCCACAGACAGAAAAATATTTCAAGTGAGAACTCATAGAGAGAGACTCAGGAGTGGAAAAGGCAATTCAGCCTTTACGAAGGGCATACATATGTTGAACGTGGCTGAGCCCCCGGCACAAAGTGACCATGCAGCACATTTTAATGCTGAAGGGAGAGCGGCGCTCGCTGGCGTGACCTTTTGTGCTGCACAGGGGAAAATACCCCTGACAGCAGCACCAAACCGGGAGAGGTTATAACGGAGCGTTTTGCAGCAAAACAACATGATGTTCCTGCAGCATTTCCGTTTATGAAATACTGTCCTGTTTCAGATAAAAGCTACTGCAGATGTTGAATCTTTTCCACATCAGCCTGTTAGGAGGCGAGGAAGCCTTTGCAGCTGTTGCAGTGAAATGTAAACGAGGCAGCTCCCATTTAATCACAGCAGGTGTGAGGAAGCACCGAGGCACTAAGGCCTGGGGAAGGGGTTGCACTGGGGCCAGCCTGGCATGGGGCTGATGCTGGGGAAGGCACTGTTGGCCCTGCAGCTGCTGCCAAAGGGAATGAGCTGCGGCACCTTCCTCGCTGGTGCAGGTGCTGCCAGGATGATCTCCAAAACCCGTGCATGGACTGTGGAGTTGCAGGCTGCCTTAGGGACACGCAGCTTCAGCAAGGTGGGCTGTTGGGAGGGCAGCAGGATGCTGTGGATGGCCCCTGTGGCGCAGAGGAGCAGGGTGGAAGGTCTCAGCCAGTGGAGCTCTCCTGCATGTGGGCAGTGGGTGCAAGGTGTGAGGCTGGTTATTGCCCGCGGGGGTGGTTATGGCTATCCCTGGCTCTGCTGCTGGTGCCCTGCACCAGGATCATTTCCCTGCTTTGCTTCTTGTGTACAATGTCTGTGGGGGTATGAGGTTCCTGTGAGACTTGATTCTTTTCCTGGTGGATTTTGGGCTTCCCCAAGAACATATTGGTCACCTTTTTGCCAGCGTGAAGCGGAGGCGGTAGCTGGTAGTTCCTCCCCTCCCTGCCTTCGCCAGGAGATGTTCCTGGAGATGTTGCTGTATCTGCTGTATTGGCCTTGCTTAAAAAGCAACAAAAACGTGACCAGCACAGACCGGCCTTGCAGCACTGCACAGACCTGGCTTGAGGAGGCAGCACAGGGATCCTTGTGCTGGGCGCTCTGAGCATTTTCCACCAGCTTTTGGGTAGTGGCCTTCAAGGGAAACTTTCCTTTTCCTTGGGACCTCCAGACAGCAGCAGCTTTATGCGGCTCAGTAGCTCCTATCCTACCTGCCTCTACCCTTATGTTCCTGTCAAGGATATGGGTGCAAAGGGGATGGTCCTAAGGCAAAAGCACGGGAAGTTTCTGAGCAAGAACGTGGGGAGTGTAGGGATGTGGGGCCCAGAGAGGCGAGGGAAGGAGGAAGGATGGGGATGGAGTGCAGGGAAGGGGCGGATCGCAGCCAGGTGCTTCCCTCCATGGGTTCTGTTCCATGCTGCCGGTGAGGAATCTCGCCCCGGTCTGGAAACACTGCTTTTCTGGAAAGTGCAATGGAGGCAAAACCAAGGGGAACTCAGCTATAAAACACTGTGTATTTTGTCAGAACCTTCCTTTAGGTTGAATCTGTGTTTTCTTGTTTTGTTTTTTTGCGGGTGGGAATGAACCTATTTTCAACGATTAGTGAACCTAGTGATTAGATTCAATTGGCGAGCACAGTCCTGGCATGGAGGTGAAAGCAAAGGCCTGGGAGTAAATAAATGCAGCCCACGGGGTGAGTGGGGAACACCGGGACAAATTCCCCATAGGGGAAATGGGCACAGAAACCAGCAGAGAGCCTGGCCCATCCCTGGTCTGGCGTACGAGATGGAAACAGGGCCCTAATCAGACTGAGACCCTTCGAGATGTTTTCAGGGGGCTGCTCGGACAGGACCTGAGCGCTTTGCAGCCACTTGGGGCAGCCAGGATTCTGCCCCTTGCTGTTTGCTGAGTTAAACTCGTGCTGCGCTTTCCTCCTGTGTGTCTGGAGAGCCTGCGTGTCTGCCTGGCCCGTGGGAGGAAGGGGCTCCAAGAGGAAGGGTCTTGGAGGCGCTACGATCCTCGAGGCTATGAAGCACTTCAGCAGCTCCATGAGAAACGAATGTAGACAGCTTTAACTGGAAGTACATGGTTGTGCCTTGAGTTTTAATCCCGATGTCATCTTTTTATTATGGAATCAACACAAATTAATGGTTTAAAGTCCAATATTCGTTTTTTCCACTGACTTTAATCTAATATGGCCTGTTTCCAGTTGTGAAAAGTGCCTAATTACATTAAAGTTGTTCAGCGAACCCAAAATAGATTCTTCTCCCTTTGTATATGAAAGATGCACAATCTCATTTCAAGCTCCATACTGAAAAGCACGCCTTAATTTGGCACTAATACCCCATTATTAAAATGATTAAGTCACTTTAAAGTGAAACCCACTTGTGAGAAGGGAGAAGGAGCCCAGGAAGGAGCATCGGGGAGGGTGGGAGAGGCATCAATAGGCTAAAGCGGAGCAGCTGGAGCTGCTGTTTCCCATAGGGATGATGTTGGGAAAGGAAGCACCGTCAGGTGGCCCTGGTGATGCCTTGGACTCATCTTAGCAAAGGGCAGAACTGGTTTCTCATACGGTTCTGAAAAGCCTTCTGTCTTTTGTTCACAACTTAAATTCCCACCTAGCTGTAGAGCCATCTCCATCATGAGAAAGTAACACTCCTACAGGCTAGATTCTGTTCCTCTTTTATTTGGAAATGTTGTATAAAATGCCATTTGAAATGGGCGAGGTGAAACGGAGCACCTGTTCTAGCACTGACCCAGTTCCTCTGTGTAAATGACAGAAATAGTGAGACACGGACACACAGCCGAGGGACCAGACCAGTAGGAAAGGCTGTCAACACATCACTGATGTGGTGAAACTTCAGAGCAACTTCATCTCCTGTGCACTAGTGTCCAAAACCTTTATTACAGAACTTCAGTACCATCACGTAGGAACCAGGCTCATCTCAGTAAAAAAAAATGATTCAGAAAGGTTACAAAAGCTGCACTTCCAAATTTAACGCTTTTACAAAGGTGGAAGGACAAATCTGCTGCTGAAAACAGAAGCTGACAGCTGAATCCACTGCTACATACTGATTTTTTTTTTTTTTGTGTGTGTGTGTCTATATTTTATGGTGACCATTTTGACTTAAACCGTCTACTAGTCACACCTATTTTTAGAATAATGGAAAAAATACGGGAAATTAAATGGCACCAGCTGCTTTGGGGAAAAACAAGATGCAGTTTTTTTCAAGCAAAGCAGAAAGACCAGCGGCATTTTGGACAGGAGGGCAGCAATACAGTGTGTGGACAGGTGCAGAAAGGGCTGTGACCATGAGGGAAGGAGTGCTTTTTTTTAAAATATATATATATATGTATGTGTATGTATATGTATATATAGAACAGAAGCAACAGGAAGAAGGTTGGGAATTCTCCCTGCTAAGAAGAATCATCCAGGTGTCCCTGCTGGAGCAAAGGGTGACTGGTGACTAGGTGATCTCCAGAGGCACCTTCCAGCCTCAGCCTCCCTGTGATTCTACAGTGATCTCCCGTTCCTAAAGCACTGAACTTTTCACATGGCCCTGGACCAGCAGAGCCAGCCCAGTTTTTTCTGTGCTGTATCTCAATCTCTACCTAGTTCACCCCAAAGCCAGCGCAAGGGCGGGCTCAGCCGGGCCCAGGCTGGCTCTGCTCAGCCTGTGAGCCCTGTTGGGCACCAGGTAGGCCCAGCTGGGCCTCTAGGCACTAGGCTGGCTCAACTGGGTACAAGGTGGGCTCAGCTCAGCACAAGCCCTCCTCTGCTCTGCGCCAGGCCAGCTCAACTGGGCGCCAGGACTCAGCTGGGCACTAGGCCGGCTTAGCAGAGCCCAAGATGACTCTGCTTGGCGCAAGGGCTCTGCCGGGCGCCAGGCTGGCTTAGCTGGGCCCAGGCAGGCTCTGCTCAGCGCGAGGGCTCAGTTGGGCATGCAGGGCTGCGAGCGCCTCGGGACGAGGGGAAGGAAAGGGCTTTTCCCTCGACATGCGGAGGCTGACAGGCTTTCGGGTCACAGCACTGGCAACAACACGAGTTTGAGGCTGGGTTTTTGGTCTGTTTCTATAAAAATGACCAAATTTAGCAGTTTTGCCGAGATGAGTGCATTTTCTTTGTCGGAGAGGTCGGGCAGTCGATACAGCGCTCTTGTGATGTGGTGTAAAAGGCGGCTCATTTCTTGGAGTTCCCCAAAACCTGCAGTCTGCTCAGCCACGCTAAGCTGAGAGCTTTCCCTATGGATTTTCATCCCCGTGGATCACAAAATGTGTCATCCAGACTCCGAGGCCAGAATGGTGGCTACTGTTATGGGTGTAAAATCGCCCTGTGGCGCATGGGGGTTATTCCCTCCTTGGCACGAAAGTGCAGGATAAGATGGGAGAAAGAGGCAGCAGGGCCCTGGCGTGTGTAAAGGGAGCCTAGTTCCAGAGCGAGATCCATGGAGGGATCCAGGGCTCCCCGCTTGGAGTTCAGGCCAGCCTGGGAAAACGTCACCCACCCAAACCAACCCCTTGGTCACAGTACGTGCTGGTGCCAGCCTCAGTTTGCCTCAGTGCTCCCGTAACACCCGGGACCCAGGAAAAGGCAGTTCTAAGCCCTGCTGTATCCTGCGTGCTGTTTGCCACTTGCCTGCCTGTGCCAGGCAATGCTCTGCTGCCTCCGCTTCGTTCTGGGGATAGCACCAACGTTCAAATGGAGGTAAATCTGCTTCAGAAGCAGCTCTGTTGCTGGGAGCACGAGAATAGGGCACTTGTGGGTCGTCTCGTCTCCGCCGCCGTGTCCCGAGCGATGCTCCGCAGAGCGGCTGCGCTACGTCCCCGTGGGTCTGCGTTCATCTAAAGCATGCTAGAGACAAAATCACGGTTCTGCCCGGTCCTCCTGCCACAGCGCTGCCGTGTGAGGCTGTCCGACGCGCTACAGTTGTCCTCAAAGGTAGGAAAGCTCTCCCAGAATTCAGCTTCTTGGAACGTGTATGCGCAGGAAAAGATGCGGAGCAGCTCTTCGGGGAGGGAGCTGTTTGTGGACATTAAGTGAGCAATATCTCTTCTCTGTTCTTTATAACGTGAAGTCTCTTAGTAACAAATGGTCCTTTACACTGTGACACAGCTTTCATCTTATTGCACAAAGACATGTTTCTGTGTTCTTTCACATTAAAAAATATTTTTGGTTGATTTCATGAGCAAATGGGTAAGAGTTAAGCAGACAGTGATGTAGTATAATCTAAAACAATAGATTCTAAGAGTGAGTTCTTTTTGTTTCCTCTCTCCTCTTCCTTCCACCTTAGAAAAGAAAGTGCCAAACTCTTTTTTGTGGCTTACAAAACATGACTGAATGCATCACTGTGAAGGAATTCCTAGTCCAAATTAAAAAAAGCCCAAACTTGCTTTAAAAAATCATCAGTGTACAATGAGGACGCAAAAGCTGCTTTAGGGAACTTTTGCAAAAAGAAAAACTCTTGAGTTCATAGTTTCATGTCTTTGTATTTTCAAAAACCTAATTCACAAAACTATTTATTGTGGCCACCTCCTCCTTTTACAGAAAAGTCCACTTTAGGTTCTGAGAAGTCTGGTTTTATGGTCTCAGTTGTACAGCATTCACACGGGGTTAGCTAATGCTGTTAATTTATGAGATCCTGGAGCTCCTCATCAGTCAGCTCATTGACTTCCATGATCTTTTCCAAGTGCTCCATGTAGCGTGCATGGTCTTGCAAGAAGTGTGGTACCCTCATGTTCTCAATCACAGCTAATTCCTTCAGGCGGTCCACGTCCTCATAAGAGATCTGCAAGGAAGGAGATGGGTTAATACTGAGCTATAGCCCTGTTGCATCTGTAATTTCTCTAATGTGTTGTGGCTCTAAACTCTCTTTTGCAGATGGTAAAACATGTTAGAGCGGGGGATATAAAAGCTTGTTGGTGTCCTTTGAGAGCAATCCTAGAGTGTGAGTTACTGTCCTGCTCAACAGAAGGAAAATTAACTGTACAAATACCTCTCTAGCTGCTCCTCCTGCTTTTGGGTAACTCAGTGAATAGACTCTAGTGACCTGAATGTGAACAGCTTTGCCCTACAACAGCTACAGCAAGAGGGAGGGCAAGGATGGGAGGCATGTAGTTCTTGGGGCTCTCAAAGAGGTGGACTGACGTGAGACTGGAGAAGATGCTGGACTAAAGATCAGGGAACAACAAAGGGAGTACAGGGCAGATATGGAAGAAGAGACAGGCAGACTTGGGCTAAATTGCAATGTGCCTCTTTAGCAAGGCTTTTGACACCATCTCCCATAATATCCTCATACGGAAGCTCCAGGAGAGTGGACTAGATGAGTGCACGGTGAGGTGGATCGAGGCCTGGCTGGATGGCAGAGCTCAGAGGGTGGTGATAAATGGGGCCGAGTCCAGTTGGAGGCCTGTGGCCAGTGGTGTCC
>JAVCKT010003997.1:273-11446 GCA_032273925.1 Rhynchotus rufescens
ACTCACTTGCATTTTTATGACCGAATCATCCTTTGGCTGTCCTTGGGATTCCTGCAAGAAAACCCGCTGCAAAGAACGATCCAAGGGACAGCATTAGGAATTACGTTAGGAGAAAGCCAAAGACCATTAATTAGTATTCTGCAGATATGAACCAGACTATCCATTCAGTGAAGATTATATCAATTCTTAAAAGTTCTCAGCAATATAATTTAAAAAAATATATGTTAATCTATTCAGTCTCTGTTGGAAGACAAGTGTTTGCCAGCTGAGGAAGACAGTTCCATCTTACTGCTTGGAGTAATCACAGATTTTCTTTTAGATGTTATTGGATCCATATTGGTACAAATTTTTCTTCTTGCATTGCTTAGTGTATAGACTGCAGCTGCAGTTTTCTGCAGATGCACTTCAGAGATGCTGTCTGTAGCTGTCTAACAAATGTACCTTGTGGTATGCCAAGACCCAAGTCTGCCTTTCACCTGTTTGCTTCCTGGGCTTTTTTCCTGTCAGCTCAAACTAGAGCTGACCCTTTTATATGCCTAAATATTTTCAGTGTGAGCGCTATGGAAATAATGCTTGTGATCATAAACATTCAAGGATAATAGTAATACTCATGGTTTCACTTTTCCCTCTATAAGTACCTTCTATAATCTATATTAACCACTATTAGTAGCTGTTACTACTTTTGATAATAGAAAAAGAGATTTACAGGAAATAAAGTTGTTCTAAGCAACAGAAGATACAGGAAGTAAAGAGATGAAGAGGTTTCATGGGAAAAGAATAGCACAGGGATACTTTTAGACATTTGCTGTATGAATACAGCAAATTCATCCAAGGCACTGTCCAAAGCAGTGACAGACAGAACCTCATATGAATTTTTAAATCTTTTTTTAAAAATATTTATTGAAGAATCGTTTTAGTACAGAAGAAAACGCAGAAATTCTTTTCAGTCTATTTTCTTATTTCTGAGTGAACAGTACCAATGAATAAGAAATTTCAAAGTATTCTAGTGACCCTGGAGAAATCACCCAGATTCTGAATTGAGTTCTTTGCTGAAAAATCTTCAACCAGATTTAGAAAAAAAACATATATATATTTGGAGCTATTGGAGAGGCATTTGGAGAGTGTAGAAAAAGAAGTCTTGCAGAGAACTGATCTGTACATATTAAATTTGTTTTAGCCTCCCCTTGTACCCCACCAGCCAACTTGTACTTAACACCAAGGGATGCATTTGTGTTGGACCAAAGCAAGATTTAAGAGAAATTTTAAGATAATACTAAGTTTTCCAGTTCATTTTAAAATATCTGTTAGGGTAAGTTCCAATTAGTACCTCCAACTACTAGGGGTTAGTGAATGAATATGTAGTGTATATAATGTAAGAAACTTTTCTGAATATGTCAAATCGTTCCATTTTCAAATAGTTCTGTCAAGCAGATCCCTTTTAAACTTCCTGGGTTTGATCATTTATTCTTCCAGGCCTTATGTTTTCCCTTATTGGCCTTAGGAAATAAAAACTCATGTCTCTGTTTTCCACAGAAATCATTATCAAGTGTTCTCCTCTGTCCTGCTCTGCAGCTACTGAAAAGCACTGTGTTATACTTGCGGTGACAGTAGCTTTTATTACAATAATGCATTAAAACTGAAGCCTCAGTCAAGAGACTTTTCTTGATAATGCTGACAGGTTTTAACAGATCCTTTTCAAACTGTTCATCTGCAAACAGATGCTTCATTTTTCTCAGCTGCTCTTACATGACATTCCAGTAAGGTCTATTCTGGTAAAGATCTTGAGAATTTAAAACAGCTTTTTGATTTTTGTGTGTATGCTTTGTACCTTGTGTGCCTATTACTAGGTCAGTGAGAAGGTAAGATACTTTTTCTTGCTCTCCAAAGAATAATGTATAAGCTGGTGTGAGTTCTGTATAATCTGTTGTCTTCAACCTTAGGAAAATTCTGGAGGCTTTCAGGCTTTTAAATCACATATCCTAAAGCTGTTTGGTATTTCACTAATGCATTATGATACAGTATGATTCCAGTGAATGAGTCTTGTTCCTATGCAAATGAATTTCAGATAACTTATGATTATATCTGCCTTAAAATGTAAAGGTAAAAGGAACAAAATCAGTTTCCCTTGTATTTCATTTCCCTTACCTTCTCTCGAAATACCCAAATATATACATTATTTTTCATGTAAGATTTATTGAAGTCAGGCTGACTTCTGGCTATTAAAGAATGGCAGAAGTTAGCCTGCAGAACTCAAATCTGAAAACATACTGCTGAGATCTTTGTGTGTGTGTCCCAGCCGAAGGAAGCTTAAAATGAAAGTCAATCCAAGAAAAATAGTCTAGTCCATATAGGAAAATGAATGTTTCCTCCTCTTGTTGCTCAGGAAGCTGTGTTTAAGATACATAAGAATTGTTTCAAACAAATAAATTGAGCAAAAGAATCATGGGGATTTGACATATCGTTGTCTTTTAAAGTCTGTTTTCTGTCACTACAAGTATGAATTATTTCCTGTTCCAGTATGTCTTGTGGAGAGAGGCAGGTGATTTTAGATTTGAGAGCGTTAGTAAAAGGAAAAAAATCTTTAATGAAGGGTTCCCAGAATTAAGGATGATTCATCAGGTGAACAAGAACTCCCTATAACAAAGAAATTAAGTCTTTTTAACTGTTACCAGAAACCTTTTTAAAGGAAGAACTTTATAGACCTGAAGCAAATGATTCCCAAAAATATCTAATGGGTGGGATAATTATACGTCAGCCATCCTTTAAATTGGCATCCTTTTTGGCTCCTTTGATTTGGCGATCAAATGTGGTAGAGGTCTTAGAAGAAAGTCTATACAGTATGAGCCAAACACCAGATTAGACTTTGGAGAATCCACAAAGGACCCCAAATTTCCAGTTCAGGTGTATATGATTAGCCTGACTGCTCTCAGATTTACTTGTTTCAATATGTGCCTAATGTATGGCAGCTGTATGGCTCTTGCATTTTCACTGAGAGCATCGTGCAAGGATAGACTGGGACAATTCTGGTTAGATTAATAGATGTGTTAGCTCCTGCCCTGAGCAGGGTATGGTTCCAAGCAGTGCATACTTGGTCATGTCACACTGGACTTCTCCAGAAATCAGATGTTTGTGATAACTTTTCTGTGCTCACACCTTTACCTGCCATGTTACTGTCTAGAAGAAAATAGGATTTTTTTTTTTGGGGGGGGCCAGACTATTTGGCTCCTAGTTTCTCCTATTTTTCTTAGTCTTGGGGCAGACAGGTCCTCTTCCAGATTTGGGAAAACACTTCACAAAGTAGCTTACCATCAACTACATCTGGAATCTAATGCTTTGTGCAATGCAGCAAGAGCCTTATTCTCAAGAAATCTCATTCCTACTCATCCTGTAATGATAAAAGTAACGTGAATCAAGAATTGAGTCTGAATGTCTAATTGGAGAAGATGATAGATCTCTCTGCACCTGGTTTAAAAACGTAATAACTTTTGCCAGTGTGTTCAAAGGAAGCTAATTTGTCAGCTGATTCTGTCAACTTATGACAGAAATGAGTAATTATAGTTAGATTAGTTAAGATGTAGTTAATGTAGTTAGAGGTAGTTAATTGCAGTTAGGACTGCAATTAACTTTGCATACTTTGACTCAAGTAGAGCTCTTAAATGTTATCTGTAATTACTAACTGTAAAGATTAATTTTGCTGTACTAAGGGTATAAAGTGTGTCATGTTAAATCAACTTCTAAACCAGTGTCATTGAATATTTTACTTAAAAGTTTACTAGAGTCTGGGAAAATTTGTACATTCAGTGTACAGTGAATATTACAAGCTGCTTAATATATTTTTTGAATTTTCATTTTTAACTATTCATTTATACTTCTAAGATTATTTTGGAAGTGTGCTCCCAGATGCAAGAGAATTGTTTAGACTTTTTGAAGAATTTTTTAGTCATTTAGACTTGTTAGAAACTTGTCTAGAAATTCCTGATGGCAAGCATTAACAAAGAATTTGAGCCTGAATTATCATCTTTGGCTGCTTACTGTCCTCACTCTTAAAGAGAAAATTTTAGAGACCATTCTGATATGTTTTTCCCATCAGTAGCCAACATGAGCTTGCTGCTTTTTTTGTAACCTTTTTCTTTCTTTTCTTTTTTTTTCTCTCTCTCTTTCTCTCTCTCCTGAAAAGGAACTTGAGCCTAGATCTACAAGTGGTAACAAAATTCTTTTTTGAACTTTGGACAAAATTCTCCTTGCAAGGCCTTTCACTCAGTCACTCTCCTCGGAGCAGTTATTACATCAGCCAGTAGAATCAGCAGATTTCATGCTGTGTCTAGTAAAACAATGGCATTCTTATCATTCTTTCCACACAAAATAGCTCTAAATCTGTCCTTAAACTGTATCTAAATAAATAAAAAGTTACTGCTGTTAGGTCCTGGAAGAAATTCACGTACTCTTTCTCAGCATCTAAAAGACAGGAAAATACCATTTGAGTGCTGTGCTAGATTAAAGCAAATTTGATTAATTTAAATTACAATTTAAAATGAGCAAAGGCCCCTGAAGGATTTACAGGTCAAAATATTTTGTTGTGTGCATATTTTCAAAGGTGCTGGCCGATGAGTTTTGATGTGCATTGAAAGATGATGCTTTTTCAGTGATTTGAGTTGCCTATAGCAAAAGGCAAGTAGCCTGTGCAGTTTATGGGCCAACAACCTTTTATATTACCAAGATGCAAAATTAAACAACTGAATTCTGGGTCAGGTTCTGCAAGATTTGGAGTGGAGGTCTGCAAGATAAAATGCTGTAAGATACAGTTCCATATGAGTCCTTATCATGCCCAATAACTCAGATGCTTTTGTTAGGAACAAGACAAACCTAATCCAATGGCCTCGAAGATTTGTAGCTCAAAGATTTACTCATCCGTGAGTGACATCTATGTGTTTAGTAGCCATGGATACTCTTTTTTTAAGTTTGCGTAGTCATCCTCTGAGCCTATAGCTTCTGTAGCTTTGATTGTCAAAATAGCTGCAGGAGTTATTTCACACTTGGTGAACTGCTGGCTTCATTTGAAGGTCCTTGTCTGTGTTGGAATAAAGGGTAGAAACAGGGAAAAATGGGCCTGCTATTTTGGATCTTGTGATCATTTCCACACACAAGGATTTTCTGTCTTAGCTCGTAGCCATGTAGCTTCTTGAAAAGCTTTTGGTGAGGAATCTTTATCGAGTTCTTTCTGGAATGCAGTTAGACTTAGGCTCATTCTGCTGCTTTTAGAGAAGTGTACCAGGCTTGCTGAATTTGACTCATACAAGTATATTATATGTCCAACAGTGCTCTTTAACAGGGTGCCAGCTAACTTGCCTGATGGGAATGTCAGCCCTTTGGTTTGTAGTTCTACATTTACCTTCTGAATTCAGCTATTTCGTATAAGATTTCTTAAAATATGTAGTGACTTTTTTTGTTACTTATAGTGTACACTACATACAGTAACATAAGAAAGCCCTACAGTAACATAAGAAAGCCCTTCACTAAATGACACGTTGGGGTGAGGATGAGGGTGAAGGGTGGTGAAGTCAGTCTTGAGTTATGAATCTCAAATTCTAAAGGGAACACAATCGCCTTTTCTTCGATATTTCTTAAAATTAACTTCATCTTTAGTAAATATTTTTGCTTTGTTGTTGGAGGCCTATTAAATCTAGCTATGTTACAACAAAGCATCTCTTGTACAGTAATACTTTGAACTTGATCCTTAAGAATGGTCAGGATCAAGGTAAGTATTGTCTTCTGACCAGCTTCAGGTCTAAAATATTCAATCATGAATTGCATCCAATGTGACTTTTAAACTATACAGAGTAATGAAAATCACATATTTATGGATTTTCTGCTGTTATAGCCTTGTGATCACCCTCAGTATATTACACTCACTATCTTAGATATGTATTGAGTGATGCAATCTTTACAGTGTTTTTTAATTTAAGATTGAAATTTTAATCTGTAGCAGTTCTGTTGTTTGTTTTTTTTCTTTTTTAATGTGACTGAAATTTTCTTTAACAGAAATACTCATCCAGCAGCATGACCTAGTTCCTTTGTTATATACTTTGCACCTTGATAGTATCACGTCTCAGAAACAGTCAGGTTCCTGAAAACTTCCCTTCTTTCATCTTATAGCTGAATGTTTTAATGCCCGCTCCAGAGACTTTTCATCTTACATTCTTTTGTCTACTAAAAGAATCCCTTTTGGACATCTTCCGCAATCTTATCAATCATGTCCAATTCCCAAATTTCTTGCCTTCAGTCCAAATCTTCATGCTTGTCCAAAGTTGAACAAACTATTTTGTTTCAAACTATGGAAAAAAACAAGTCCTGTGTTCTTTGCAGGCATAGTATGCCTTTTAACTAGGTATTCCCCCATACAACCTTTCCCTGTAGAATTATTTACATTTTACTTAGATTTTATAAGTTTTCCTTAAGAGAGGAATCAACGAATTTAAGCAGAGAATAAGCCAGTTTTGGAAATATGTAGCTACTCACTTTGCCTCAAAAACTGAAAATAGTAGAGGAGTTTCAGTCAATCAGATGCTGGAAGCACAAGCCCAGAGGCAGACTCTGAGGTTATTCTTTGTCTTTGGAGAATAAGGCTTGTTCTGGTTTTTTGCCTCCATATAATGAGACTGATCACTGTCATATCTGTTACCCTGCTGGACAATGTAAAATATATATATGCTAGGATATAACCTAAGGCAGTCATTCAGTTTCTCCTAAGTGGTCCCCCTAGTAATCCAATACATATCTGTTATAATATTTAACTTTTTTAATGCTGAGCATAACTTTTCAGAATATCAAACTCAACTGCTTAGTTAGGCTGTAGCATTTATGGTTACAGTGATTCTTTTTAAAGCATAATTTTAATGTCACACAGCATCGATTTTTATGTCAGAAACTCATGGTTAGAGTAGGAATAATTTAATATCTGGAAAGGAGTAGTTCTGGCAACTGATAATACTTTCAGGGTCAGCTATTGTTTATTTGATAGTTTATTACTTCAGAAGACAGATTAAACTAAACTACTTTTCCTGTTGGATATAATTCATAAGCATGAGGTAATTCTTACAGCCATGGTTTTCTGTAGAAGAAAATGAAGAATTTATTCTTTTATTATCCCTATATAAAAATTGTATTAAGTACTGGTCAGAGATGAAAAAGCAGTTGAGGGCATTCCCAGCCCTCTGCTCTTCCCACCATTGATACAACCCCCCTAACTACTGAAGTGCCCAAGTCTATACAAGCTTGGCAGCAAAAAGTTGTGTTCAACTGGTACAATTCTGTGTTTTAAGTAAGGCAGTTTTAAGTAAGTTTCTGTGTTTTAAGTAAGGCACCGTTTGAGTACATTTCTGTTCTATAGCATTATAAACTAAAGATCAATATTTAGGCAAGCTGACAGAGCAGTAATTTTGAACTGTCTGGTCATTTGACACGTTTGTTACAAATACAACTGGTCTGAAGTATGTTTTCTGGCATATACCATTTGACCCAGTAGCAATGCTATGTTGTGAATGTGGATTTTGTTTGCAAATTCATGTAAAATATGCAAACTTCTTAGTGTAAGTCACTTTTCTAAATAAAGATGCTCTAGATGCATTCCACATATGGTGAAGTAGTTCCCACATTATCAGTCTTGTTTATCTGTTTTCTTTAAATACTTTGACTGAAGGTTTTCATATACTCTATTCAAGATACTAACAACAATGCAGTACTATTATTGTAGTTGAAAATCAAGTGGAATCAGCAAGAGTAGGGTGCATTTAAGCATCTGGGCTAAATAATGCATTTTGTCCTGAAGTATATGTATATGTGTATCTGTATATACTCAAAAGTATAGATAGATATATATAAAATTCTTTTTTCTCTCCAGCTAGGTGTGTGGTTTTCCTTGGGCTGTGCATACATTGCTCTGGAAGGCTATGAAGGTGCTGCCAAAGCATTTCAGCGCTGTGTGACACTGGAACCAGATGTATGTACAATTTCAGCAAGAACTGGAGAAGCTTTATCTAAAAGAAACAAAAATGTTTTCATTATAAACAAAGCAATACAAAAAAAAAATAAAGTTTAAACGTTAACCGTTTGAATAAATTAAACTTTTACATAAAGGATATATTTTCCTCATGAAGCATTGTAAAAATACTTGCCCAATACTTAACTTTGCCCACATGTTAGTGTCTATGAATGTTAAAATCTGTTTTAGCAGGCAAATTTTTAATACTTATATACATTGTTACGAGAGAGAGAAAGGGGAATGGGCAGATGGTCAGCAGAGCTGAAGGGATAGATCAAACACTGCCCTAAAATGCGTAGTTGTCTGAGCCAGCTAACTTCTCAGTAGGTTAAGTAGTACTAATTGCACCAGTATAGGGTGCTGAGGTGGCTCCTTGCTGTGGAAATGAAGCCTGTCCCCGTATGACAATCTGCATCGGTGCCCTGATGCTTTTCATGAAAAGTGTTTCCAAACATGATTTAAATGGTCCATAAGTCTGAGAGTAGTTTGCAGCACAAGAGACTGTTTCACTGAAAATGATGTTTTTAAAGTGAAAATGATGTACCCAGGTTCTGTTCTGAAATTTATATTAGTTGCCAGATTGCTGACTTCACTGCTATGACTTGAACTTTGCAGCAGTGTAAGGCACTCTAATCCCTTTTGATTACAGTAGCTGTTGATAAATGTGGTTGGAACTGACTCTGTTAGTGTTGCTAACCAAGGGGTGGTTCTAGCTGGTAATGATGAGCTACTGGAAACACTGACATCTCCAGCCATCCCAACTAGATCCAGAAGAGGATGCCTGTTTACAGTTTAAACTGAAGGCAAGAGATGGTGTAACTTATTCCAGAGGGGAGGAAGTTAAACTGTTTGGTTATTGCTATAATCATTCATATTTATTCATATTTGAATTCAGTATGTTCTATTTTAATGCAATATTTTGACTATATTGTAATAAACATATTGTGTTAATATCTGTGATTAGCAAAATTGATAAAATAATTCTTAGTAGTTTAATATGAAGCTTAATTACTTTAAATGTAAGTAAATAATTTTGAGTGGTGTTTCTCCTTTTTACATTACAGAATGCTGAGGCCTGGAACAATTTATCAACAGCATATATCAGATTAAAACAGAAGTAAGTACTGAAAATGATTGGAGGGTACCACTTCCAAAATAAATATTTTGTATTTTCATTTTTTGATACTGAGTTTTGTTTTCATAATGCAGTTAGCCTATTTATCCTAATTCTCATCCCTTCATTCTTTCTCACAGCTTAGGTAATATATGGGTATATATATATATTATTATAAATATAAAATCTGTAGTTATGATGTGTGCACAACTTGCTGACACCCAAGTGAAATGGCCTTTGTTGTTTTGGGACTTTGTTTTTCTACTGCTGACAAGTTAAATATTCTGAAGTAGCTCAAGAAAATCATTACAATAAAATCAGCTTCTGCTGTTTAGTTTGCTCAAAGAATTTCTCCAAATGTTAGGAGGCCTTTGAAATCTAGGAGATCTTCTGTTGCTCAGAACAAACTGGGGCTGCCCTCTCTGTCATTTGGGTGGAAGATGCTGACTACGAAGGCACGACAACGCACTGGTGTTGCCTAGAGTGTCCTGTTGGGTTGTTTATTGGTTTAACTCTTGACCCTGGGTAAGGATACTCCATCACTGAGTTAGTATTTTATTAGCATAGCAACAGCAGTGATTTGAGAAAACGTTTCTATATACTCTGCCCTTGGTATCTTGTTTTCTTTTCCTGCTTCTGTCTGATCAGCAGTGTCCATCAATCAGAGTGTCCTCTAGCCTTATAGAGAGCTGTGGCAGGTCCCAGCTTTCTTTGTAGCAAAATCTACAGGGGAAAAAGCAGGGCCCTCATCTTTTCTAACGCATCAAGTCAAAAATCTGGGGACGAAAACAGTGGAGAAGACTCAACTGCCATTTGGTACATTCATTCATTCAGCAGCAGCAAGCATGAGAATGTGTATGAGAGGGAGAGAAAAGTGGAGTGAACGTGGGAAAATCTGCCTGTGTGCTATTCTGCCTTGGCTATTCCAAGTGACCTGTTTTCTTTCAATAGTTTATTCTCTCTCAGCTCTATGCAGGTGCTCGGTAACTTTTCTTATACTCTGGCCTTAGATTGGCAATTATATTTTTTTGGTGACCTAGCCATTTCTAAGCTTTTAATGGACTGATGCAATAGTTAGATATTCCCTTTTCCTGCCTGAGATTTTTGTAGCCTTTTTTTGAAGTTCCAACAGCTGTCTTTTTTTAGAGATAGCCCTTTTAAGGACTTTTACTCAAGCAACAGAGCAAGTAAGCTGAAAATTTTAGTAAACCATCCTTATATAATATTTCCTAAGAAGAGATTTCTTATCATATGTCTCCTCAAAAGACTTTTACTAGCCTGCAAAAGCTCTCTTTCAGGCTTTCATTTAAATAAATTTATTCCTTTGTGTTCTTTTCCTAAGCTTCATGACTTGTCCAGCTGAGAATAAGCTTCAGGCTCTTAAAGACCTAAGAGCTGTATCATTCTGTGTTTCTAGCAGAGCTTTTAGCTTTTGGCAGTATGTTTAAAGCTTTAAACAGGAGACAGCTATAATTTACCAACTTAGATTGAAGATTGCATTAAGATGTCTTGCTCCTTCTGCATCCTTTCTGGCAGCAGTGCTTGCATGTCTGCCAGGAGGTCCCAATCTGAACTGGATGTCAGCTGCTTTCAGGTCATACATGACATTTGGCCAAACTGTCCTCTCTCCCTCGGGAAAGGGCATGGGGAATCTCTGCTGTGGATCCATCTGTATGTATAAGGAAGGTGGTTAGTGATTTTACAGCAACTTTAGAGATTCTGCCTGCCTTTTTCTCCACAAAACCCTCTCCTGGCTCTATGTGATGATTTCCTGGCAGCAGCATTGGTAAAGGATCCTAACTCTGATGGGGACCAGTAAAGCTCCAGAAGACACCAATAAAGAAGGCACAAATTGACCTTCATTTACTTTATTACATCATTTTGACAAAATATGCTTGTGAAGCTAATATAAAGGTTACCTGGAATCCACCATAACAGAGTATACTGATTAGTGGGCTGCTAGAAAGTAATTCTCAAATGACAAGAAAATATCAGTATTGTGAATTATGAATCATAATTTT